>OVAN01006425.1:0-21349 GCA_900406275.1 Anastatica hierochuntica
GTTCCGAAAGGTTCTGTTTTCTAGTTTCAGAGATCCAGGGTTGCATCAATCAAGGTGAAAAGGTTCGTATGGGAAACAATACCCTTAGTGAAGTCAAGGTATTGGTAAGATAAGAATTACTTGCAGAAATGGATATGTGGTAGTTCTTACGGGTGTGAAACACATGCCTACTATGGGAAGGAATCTAATCTCATATGGATGTTTGGAAAAGGCTGGTTGCAGATATGTAGGGGAGGATTTCAAGATTATATTTCTAAAGAATGGAAAGGAAGTGATTACTGGGGTTTATAATGAGGGGTTGTATTACTTGGAAGGTCAAGTTTCAAAAGGTGAATCAAACTCAGCCAAGTCCATAGTAAACCTTACAAAGAAATGGCATTCTAGGCTTGGTCATATTGGACAGAAGAATCTAAATGTGTTAGTGAAGGATGGTTACCTTACTAACAAGGATATTCACACATTAGACTTCTATGAAAGTTGTGTGATGGGAAAATCACATAAGTTGAGCTTCCCTAAGGGTAAACATACTACAAAATGAGTTTTAGAATATGTTCAAGTGTGGAACCAAGCTTGGCAAGTTGTCGGTATTTTGTATCTTTTATAGATGACTATTCAAGAAAAGTGTGGATATATGCCTTGAAGATAAAAGATGAAGCCTTTCAGAAGTTTCAGGAATGGAAAGTCCTGGTTGAAACTCAGACTGGCCAGAGAATCAAATGCCTTAGGACTGATAATGGGTTGGAATATTGTAACATCAAGTTTGATGAGGTTTGCAAGGAGGCTGGAATTATCAAACATAGAACATGTACTTATACTCCACAACATAATGGAATTCCTGAGATAATGAATCGTACCATAATGGAAAAGGTAAGGTGCATGTTATTTGAGAGTGGGATGGAAGAAAGGTTTTGGGCAGAAGCTGCTTCTACAACCGTTTATTTGATAAACAGAACTCCAAGTTCAGTAATAGAGTTCAAGATTCCAGAGGAATTATGGACAGGTGTAAAACCAAATATCTCACATCTTAGAAGGTTTGGTTGTGCTGCTTATGTAAATGTGGTTCAATCTAAACAAGTCCAAGAGTAATGAAAGGATATTTTGTAGGCTATCCTCATGGGACAAAGGGTTTTAGAGTGTGGATACCAGACCAACAGAGATGTACTATAAGCATGAATGTTATTTTTTATGAGGAGGAATTATACAGAGACTCAGAATCTGCTAACATGGGGATTGAATCTACAAAGACTACAATAGAAAGGAACAAGGATAAAAGGGTTTCCTTTAACCCTATGTTGATTCAAGGCCCAACTATGTCTTCATCTACATCACATGGTTCACTTCCAGGTGGAGTTTTAAGGGGTTCGGATAGTGAATCGATTTAGAAGAGTCTTCTAAAAGTTCTGAGAAGTTACAGAGATCTGAATCAATAGTTGAAAGTTCATCAGAACAAGCAGGTACTTCTGAGAACTTAGATAACTATATTTTGGTCAGAGACAAGGTAAGAAGAGAAAGAAGACCACCTTCAAAATATGATGATTTAGATGTGGTGGCTTATGCTCTGTTTGCTCAAGATTTAGAAGAAGATGATCCTGGTTCTTATTCTGAGGCTATGGCAAGTAGGGACAGTAAGAAATGGAATCTTGCATGTACAGATGAGATGGCCACATTACTTAAAAGCTACACATGGGATATTGTGGATAGACCAAAAGATAAAAAGGTGATCAGATGCAAATGGGTCTTCACTAAGAAGCCAGGGATACCAGGAGTAGAAGAGCCTAGGTTTAAGGCTAGATTGGTGACAAAGGGGTTTGCTCAAGTAGAATGAATTGACTGTACTGAGGTTTTTGCCCCTGTAGTGAAGCATGTTTCAATCAGAACACTGCTTTCACTTGTGGTAAATTTAGACCTAGAACTTGAGCAAATGGACATGAAGACTGCATTTTTACATGGTACATTTGATGAAGAGATTTACATGGAACATGCTGAAGGTTTTCAGGAAAAAGGGAAGGAAGATAAGTTGTGTCTTTTAAGGAAATCTCTTTATGGATTAAAACAATCACCTAGACAATGGAACAAAAGGTTTGATTATTTTATGAAAGGACAAGGCTATACACAGAGTTCATATGATCCATGTGTATATGTCAAAGGTTCACAGATTATGGAGATGGTCTATCTCCTATTGTATGTGGATGATATGTTAATAGCTTCCAATGATAAGATCAAGATCCAGAGTTTGAAGACTAATCTCAAAAAAGAATTTGAGATGAAGGGTCTTGGGGCCGCTACAAGAATCCTAGGGATGGATATCACCAGAGATCGAAAACAAGGGGTGTTAAAGCTATCACAATCTGGTTACTTGGAGAATGTACTAAAAACCTTTAATATGTTTGACTGTATACCAGTTTCTACACCTCTTGGCTCTCAATTGAAGCTGAAAAGTTTAGATAAAAGTGAAATTGAAAGGGAAGGAAAAGCTATGTTAGGAGTTCCATATGCTAGTGTTGTGGGGAGCTTAATGTATGCAATGAATGGAACTAGGTCTGATTTAGCTCATTCCGTAGGGGTAGTGAGCAGGTTTATGAGTAAACCAGGAAGAGATCATTGGCAAGAAATCAAATAGATAATGAGATATCTTAGGAGATCAGTAGGATGTGGTTTAACATTTACTAAAGGATCAGATTTTGAGGTTTCATGATTCTGTGATGCTGACTTTGCTACATATCTCGAAAGAAGGAGATAAGTAACAGGGTATGTCTTTCAGGTTGGAGGGAATACAATTAGTTGGAGGTTAGGTCTCCAACATGTTGTTGCACTCTCAACAACAGAATCTAAATATATGGCTTTAGTTGAGACTACTAAGGAAGCTATCTGGTTAAAAGGTTTATGTGAAGATTTGGGTTTTGTTCATAAGGAAGTTAAGATACATTGTGATTCCCAAGGTGCTATATGCTTAGCTAAGAATGTTGGATTTCATGAAAGAACTAAGCATATAGATGTTAGATTGTATTTTATCAGAGATATAATTGCAGAGGGCAAAGTATCAGTGCTTAAGGTTCATACGAGCTTAAATCTAGCATATATTTTGACTAAGAAGGCTAGGAAGACCTTTGAGAAGGCCTTGGTATCGCTCAAGGTTCTTGACTGAGAAGGCTGATAGATCTGTGAGATGTTTCTCGATTTTCATTTCGCAGATAAGACAAAGGAAAAAATTGGTCAGTGGAATCGATTTTTCAAGGGAAAAAGAAAAAAATCGAAGCTTGTGTAAAGAAATCAGAGGGATCTAGACAGTTACTTACTTTTATGGTTTGGTGTGGAGAGCTGATTTTGAGTCATGATCTCAAGTGATTAACTGGTACACGAGCTGAGGTGTCGTAAGGTAAGACACATGTTGTGCTGGTGGTAGTGTAACGAGTTGATTTGAGGGGATGGTTGCATCAGTAAGATGATATGGTTTGAGCTGTCTTAGAGGTGTTTAGGGTTTGTCAGAGAAGGTTGGGTGTCGAGAGAAACAAGGTGGAGATTGTTATTTTGGTGTTTCTATCACACGTAATGGGTATGGGCCAATAATTGAAATGGAGTGAGCTTAATGGGTCAGAGTTATAATCGTAAAAGGCCTTAGAAGAATCTCTTTTGTTTTGACTGGTCATCGATATAAGATAAGGTTGTTAGGAGGTTGTTACAACTAAGAAAACAGAAAACAGAACAAAGAGAGGAGATAAGCGTCTTAGAAGATTTCCGACGAGAGCTCCGATCATCCGCATATCATCTTTGATCAGTCGTAATCGGATCTTCTACTTTCTCTACTCTTCGTCTTTTATCTCTTGTGAGCTTCGCTTTTCTCCTTGTGTGCTTTCTGTAAAAACTAGAGAGAGAGAGTGATTGTAAACCACCGTCAGGGTGTTTCCGGCGAAGTTAATAGAGACAGTTGAAGGGTACCGTCCCTTCCCCAGATGCACCGAAAGGGAACTGGGTGAACAATCGTGTGTGCATTCGATTAGCAAAGAGAGATCAAATCTAAAACAAGTGAGATCAGATATGTAATAATATTTGATTCATGCTTTCAAGAAAAACCATAAGCATGGACATCAGATGTCTCAAACGATGTATGTAGGATCAAGCCAAAGTTATTGACCATTAATGAGGGGACAAGAAGGTTCTTCTTTGATCAAAGATCATCAGGTTTTGGTCAAGATATTACAACCAAATATTCTTCTTCTCGGAATATAGAAACAAAATCTCAGATTGTAGATAGACGATGATCATATCTATGTAAAAAAAATGTAAAAATTAACAAACAGTCTGATCTTTTTTGTGTATTTAATCAAATTGTAGTAAGTTTTAGATACCACTCAATGAAATGATTATTTTTCTTTGTTTATTATTAATCAAATACAATTACTATAAATTGCGTTTTTGGTAAACTGACTTACTGTATTGAACAAATAGAATTATCAGTAACAGTAAAGATTAATGACTAAAGTAAGTACTAAACTAAACTTGTCTTTCATAGTCTTTGCCTTGTTATAAAACGTATGGTGATTTGGAACTTGAGTAAAAAATGTTGTCTCCTATATGATTTTTAAAGACACAAATCATTACAATGTTTATCTCTTACAAGTAAAACAAAAGTAAAAATACTTTTGTGAAATCTGAACTTTTAAAACTTCTCAAATATACCACTAACTAATTTGTCTACTAACATTACAACTAGGGAAATTAAGCTAATAATCATGAATGCATCATTATTTAAGTATATGACTTTCTAACAAGACAAAAGACATGTAAGTTGTATTAATCCCAATTTTATCCTTCCTCCCTACTCTCACACTCTCTCACTCTCATACATACATAATAGTCCGTCTACATGAAATAGTCTTTCTAGTTTTCATTTTATGTTATACAGTTAATAATTTTTAACTTTTAGTTTATAACATGGTTCAACTATTCTGTAATTAGCGATGTCTTAACATTTTATGTTGTTGCATTTAATTATATAATGTGTAATTATGCAATGCATCCGCTTAATTACCATTCCCCATAATTTTTCACTTAACAACTAGTAGATTGTGTAATTATGTAATACACTCCCAAGTTAACCAATATAATTAGTAAACAATGCCATTATTAAGTACTATTTCTGTATAAGTAAATTGAAAACTACATTTGTGTAACAATTGATTTTGTAAGATTTTTGAAAACATTTGATTTTTGTTTAAGAGTTGATTTTGTAAGATTTGGTTCACTAGCCATCCCACCAACATTAATTAAATTTATAGCACCTAAAAAAGTCTATTGTTTCCAAAATTTTATGACGATTTTGCCCTTATGAGTTCATAGACATGTTGCAACAAATAGACGGTCTATTTGTTGCTTAGCATAGTTTTCTTTTCTTTCAATTTTTTGTTTAGATCGCTCCTTCTCAAAACTTTGTGTTGTGATACTTTTAACATTACCAAATAAAACTGTGAACCCCAATTACATTTCCTTCTCCTTGATGTTTGGTTATTTGTGAAATTAATAGACGCGCGGAAATAGATAGTCTATTTAAAAATAGTCTATTGTTGTACTTTTTATACTATTTTATATGGAAGTTAAATTTTTGTAATAAATAGACATACTATATAAAATAAACTTTCTATTTAAATAGTATACAATTCCTTAAACGTTACAATATTTTTCGTGTCTTTGCAAAATATATATCCGCTTCGAAAAATTCAAAATACTTTAGAAAGAGAAAAAAAATCTACTTTTTTCGTGTATTTAAAATTTTGTTTGGATATATGTATAAACTTGTAGAGCTACTTGAAGTTTTATGGGATGTGAGGACAAGTAAAATAACCCACTCTCTCAAGAGGGAGATAGTGGTCCACAATTGAGCCAAAAATTACTAATAATCTAAATAATCTAAGGGTTAGGTTATAAGTTTAAATAGTGGAGCATATATGAATATCTCACAAAGTTATCCTTACAGCTAACTTATAATCTTTTATAAACCCTGAAATATTTATAACCATATAAAATCTGCTTTTTAGATATTCATAAATGATATATCAAATTTTATAAAATCTTTCTGTTTATAAGATTGGTACACAATCGTATATACATTTATAAGTTGTGGATCTTCTGATAATTTAAAAACTATGATATTTTTAAATTAGCAAAAAATAATATTAGATTTTTTTCTAAAAGTAGCCCACCAATAGTAAAAATGTGTAGACAAAGAATTATTAATTAACTACTCCATATATGTTCCATTAAAGAAACATGTTCTCGTATTTCAGTAGAAAGAGGAAGATTTATAATATTTCAGGATCATATAAAGAGAAGTGTTGGTTTACGCGGTGTTTCGACCATCTCTTACTGGTGTAACCATCATCCACGATGATGACGAAGATAAGGTGCCTAAAAGGAAAGAGAATAAGAGATTAGAGTCTTCAAAGGACAAAGTTGAAGTTGTCAACGAAATAGGTAGCATGGTTAAGGAGTCACCGAGCTCTCCAAAAAACTATGTTGTTGTACAAAGATTAGAATCATATAAGAAGAATGAGAGGGACACGAACAAGAATGTCAGTGAGAGTAGTAATAAGGACAATCAACATGTGACACTTCAGGAGTTACGCATTACGGTGGAAGATATGAATAGTATTTCATGGGAAGCGTTTGATCCGACATGCGAGATTAGGTCAGATCCACGGCTTGGTGACTGCATCAAAGATATCGCATCTCCTCCTGATCATTAATTATCTCACTTAAAATGCTTTTATGTCTCCAGAGAAGAGTGAACCATCAAGCTCTGGCCAACTCTAGAACGAATTGCATGGTCGAATCTTATATATTTAGCTAAATGTTTGAACCCTGTTCCAGGATCAACCCAAACAACAACTCAAGAATAACATGAAAAAGGAAAATATTTTGCTTCTTTTCCTCATTCAAAACATGAACCTTTTACGTTCTCATATTTTTTTGAATCTTTCTCCGGTTTTAAGAAAGCCATCCAAAAGTTTTACAAGAAAATATATAATGCCCGTGCAAAGACACGGACCAACACCTAGTATATAATTAAAATAATAGAGTCGGTCAAAAATCTTCCCTTAGAAGTAAAAGTTAATATCTTAGATGGATATTTATTTGTAAACGATGTGGCTCTCTTGAGGAAAATATTAATCATGTTTTCCTTGAGTGTGCCTCGATTATGCAGGTTTGGAATTTCTGCAAGGATTCAGAAAGGATGGATACCTTTCTGTCAAATTCAATCTATATAAATATGGAGTATCTTTTATGGCGGAACTCGTTGAGGAATAGTGATAGGGATCGTTAAGAATTTTTCCCATGGATATTATGGTTAATTTAGAAAGTAAGAAATAAAACATTTTTCCAGAGGGTACAATTGGAGGTGGATGAGATTCTTTGGAATGCAGAGACAGATTCTATAGCTTGGAAAGAAGTGCAAGTGCCATTCTATTCTGAAGAGGAACGATCATCTGTGGAACCTACCGTTACGACTGGTTAAATCTGTCGGGTTGATGGATCCTGGAAAAAACCTGATCCCACTTTTGGACCTGGATGACACTATACATATACATATAATAAGGTAATCTATATGGGGGCGAAATGGCAACGCCGAAGTCTATCACTGCTCCATTCAGAAATGGAAGCTCTGCTATGGGCAATGTCAGAACTGCACAATCAAAGAATAGACTGCCAGCTTTTACAGACAGACTGTGCGAAAATTATCAGCATTTGTCAACACTCGGATGATTGGTCAGCCTTTCATACACAAATTCAGGATTACCAGCTTCTACGTATTTTCTTCCAAGGTTTCTCGATGTCACTTATTTCGCGGATGGTGAATACATTAACAGATAGTCTGACACGAAGATCTCAAACTTTTTTCATGATTTTACATTTGTAGATTCTTCTCCTCCGAATTGGTTACCCAATTTGAGAGACAACTTCTAATTAATTATGCTTTCTGAACATTGTAGTAGGAAGCACCTATGTAAATATATGCTGGATTGTCACTTGACGAACATAATAGACCTTCACTTCTTGATTTTTCTCGAGCTTTTGCGTACAGGATAAGAACCTTGGAGGAATATGTTTCGTTATCTCTCTTGATATAGCCTTCTTTAATTTATGTGGCACATGCTACATTATCCTCGAGTAAAATTGTTGGTTATTTAATAGTCACTAGGCCACTTGCTTCTTGTATATGTTGAGTCAATGATCTGAGCCATATGCATTATTTAAATGCCTCATGGAGTGCAATAGTTTCTACATAGTTTGAAGAAGTGGCAACCAAAGCTTGTTTTTGAGATCTCCACGAGATCGTTATTCCACTAATTGTGAACATGTATCCAATTTGAGATCGAGTTTTATGCGGATCCGAAAAATATTTTGCATCTGTAAAACCAACTAAACCAAATTCGAGGTTTTTAATATAAAATAAACCCCGTTTTTTTAGATAACGAAAGATGTGTTTTATTCCAGTCTAATGTATGTGCATAGGGATGAACTATATCTTGCCAGAAGATTAGTATCAAATGTTATATCCAGTAGAGTACAATTTGCAAGATACATCAATCCGCCTATAACACTTATATGACTTCAAGACGACATGACCTAATATTTCTTCGTTATATTCACAAGGTCTAAACGGATGCTTGTTAATATCAAAGGATCTGTTGACCATTGGGGTACTCAAAGAAGTCGCTTTATCCATATTAAAGCGCTTCAACATTCTTTTGGTGTAGTTTTGATCGATGC
The DNA here is from genome assembly GCA_900406275.1 of Anastatica hierochuntica. Taxonomy (NCBI): domain Eukaryota; kingdom Viridiplantae; phylum Streptophyta; class Magnoliopsida; order Brassicales; family Brassicaceae; genus Anastatica; species Anastatica hierochuntica. Next base: position 8,767 of record OVAN01006425.1, read on the forward strand.
ACAAATATTCCATCTTTTAGGTGCTCTATCTAGTGTCCAAGACAAAAAAAATTTCTTACCAAGATCTTTCACTACAAACTCTTCTTTCATGTGAGTTCATGCATTATCAATCTCCTTTTGAGTCCGTTTATATTCAGGGCATCAACATATACAAAAATAATTACAAATCCTCACTAGGATTTCTTAATAAAGACACAATAACATATTATATTGTTCACATATTCGTTCTTAAAAAAGGTAGCCGCTTAAATGATTGTACCACATGCATCTGGAGTTTTTTAATCCATAGGGTGATCGCTGTAACTTGATCGAACATATCCCCCTTATACAATTCTTCTAGCATTTTCGATTCTTCAGTGCCCTTCAATCCCTCGGGGATTTTCATATAAATATCACTATCTAGTGATCCATGTAAATATGCAATCACAACATCTATCAGATACATTTCTAAATTACTGGATATCGTTAAACTCATCAAGTATCTGAATGTGATTGCATCCGTAACCAGAGAATAAGTCTCCTCATAATCAATTCCTGATCGTTGAGAAAAATCTTGTGCCACAAGTCGAACTTTATATTTTTCTCACTTTGTTTTTCTCATTTCTTTTTCCCACAAAGACTCACTTGCATCCAACTGGCATTACATATTTAGCTGTAATGATAACAGGTCCGAAGAAATTTCTTTTATTAAAGGGGAGTAACTCAGTTTTCATGGCCATTTGCCATTTCTCCCAATCAGACCTTTCCTAGCACTCTGATACAAATTTTGGTTTTGAATCATCACTTTCATTGTTAATTTCTTAAGATATTGATATGGTTCAAGTGGTGAACAAAAAAAAATTGATATTGTTCAAGTTTATTCTTAAACTTCAACCTCTTAACCACAAGAAAATGGCAAGTTGTTGTAGTAATTGAAATATCGAATCCACAAGGAGAAAATAATTACACACCTAGTTCTATAGAAAACTATGATTAAGCTAAGTCAAATAGATATGGCTGTTTTTTTTTCTAAACATTACTCAATCAAAATTCAAATGAAAGACAAGTAAACCAAAAGCAAAACAAGAAAAAAATAAATGAGATTAGGATTCAAGGATGAATTATGCAATTTATGGGCTAGGTAATGCGATTAAGTAGTCTAAATGCAACTAATATGCAAGTGCTAAACACAAAACACCATTCAAATGCAAGAAAATAATCAATTAATTCATTTCCATGATATTAATTCATCTAATGATCTTAAAGTTGAACAAATTTCCTGATAGTAATCTAATGATCATTAGTCATTAAACACAAGCCAAAAAGCCTTCTAAACACCTTAAGCATCCATTCCCATGGGCTAAGAGTGTTAAACAATCTTAACGTTCTCCTAGGAATTTTATCAAATGCCTTCCGAGGGTGAAGTTCCTCTAATCTAGAAAATGATTGATAACTTCATTTCTAGCACTAAGCACCCCTTAACCATGTGAATCTACAAGGATCTAGCCCTTAACAACCTCATAAACATCTAGATCTAGCCTAATCTACCCAACTCATAAATTTCAAAGATGACTACTCACTAATCATGATGAAAAAACATATACAAACATGAGAAATATGCATGGTCATGATTGAGAAGAAGAAAGGAACAAAAAGAAGCAAGCTTTGATTAAAATACCCAAAAATCTAACAAAAGCTTTTGATCAATCACAAAAAAGCAAAGAGAAAACCAAAGCTAGGTCTTTACAAGTCTTAAAAATCAATTTATAGAAATTTGGAACGAAACGGGTCAAGCCGTGACAAACCGGGTCGGTTCAAGTAAAATTCAAGTGAATCTGGAAAAGTGACCAAACACATGTTAGTCATTTTGGTCGATTATTTTGTCTGGATGATATTTGCCTAAAAATGACCGACCATCGCTTGGTCATTTTAGTCAATCATTCCTTAGTTATTGCTCTGTCTCAATTTGCACAAAGTGATCGACCATTAGTCCGATTGGTGGTCGATCACTTTGTTTTCTTCATGCTTTTCTTGATTTTTTCTCCTTCTTCTTTGGTTGGACATCATCTCCAACTCCTCAAGTCAATCCGGTTGATCCAAAGTACCTAAAAATATTTAAATATGTTATGCAAAGCATTAAATACAACCTAAAACTCTAAAATTATCAACCTAAATTAAATGAGAGTAAAAAGTGATACTAAAAGAGTTAAAAGAGGTTGAAAACTAAGCAATAGCTAACACTAAAAAAGATTTAAAATGCATAAATATCATATACAGAAAAGAAGATATTCCATCAATATCCTCTATCTTATATCAAATCCATAATTTCCCAATATGTGTATAATTGATATAGATCTCATGTTTTTATAACATTTTTTATCTGGACGAATCTCACATGGTTCCTCTGGAACCTTTTCATATATGATTTCTGGACACTTTTCTTTATCTGATTCATTTGTAATACACTGAGTGAATATTTATTTATGTGGCTCTTCAATGACTTTTTCATTTGCTCTCCCAATTTCTTTTTCTTTCGGGAAATATTATCTTTATACCCAATAGGTCTCCTTCCTCTTTAACTAAACCCTCGGTTCATTCACTTTGTTTCCATCTATATGTTCTTCAGGAACATTGATTCTTGATGGAAAATTTGTTGGGGGAACATATGATTTTGTCACCCTTTTGGTTACAGTGAACGCATCTTGTAGATGGTTTGTCATATTATGCATATGTATAATTTTCTGAACTGCCAACTCTCGTTTATTAGTAGGAGCATCCAGGTGTACTGAGGATGGCGTACACCATGTGATATCTTTTGAAATCTCTATAATTCCTTCCCCTAATGCTGGGAATTCATCTTCATAAAAATGGCAATCGACAAATCGAGCCGTAAAAATATCACCAGTGCATGGTTCAAGATACCGATAATACTTGGTGACATATATCCCACATAAATTCCCAATCTGTTTTGTGACCCCAATTTTGTTTGTTTCGGTGGGGCGTTAGGGACATCTACAAATCTAAAAACACAAAGATGAGATATATGTACTTGGCTTTAACTGGACCAATGCGTAACATGCAAAATAACATGTCTCAGTACTAAAATTGGGAGTTTTGTTCTCAATATTAAAGATCTTGCAATTAGTTGCAACTATTTAATCAAAGACTCGACCATGCCATTTTGTGCATGAACATGGGGAACTGAATGCTTAACGTCACATTGACATACAATAATTATTAAAGGTTAGTGCAGTGAATTCACCAGCGTTATCAAGCCTTACTTTCTTGACTTTCTTTCTTAACTATGAAAGCACATCATATACCCTCATATATTTTATATGAGTTATATCTCCATAAATGCTTAAGTAGCTCTAAGAATTTGGTGCTTCGAAACCAAATATCATTTCTTTAAAAATGCTTAAAATGTAAGCATTATGTAAAGTTCAGCTTTAGGATCTTTTGAAATTTTTTTAGTAGAAGTTAAACTTGGAATATATGAAGACAACTCTGTCTTTCAAAAAATCATCCATATTTTCACTACTTGTGATAACTTTTCAATAGTTTTTATCAAATAGGTCTTCTCAAGAACATAATTTTAATATCAGTAACCTTCATGGATTATACATATCTTAGAGGTACAATCCAAGTTATTCATATACTGCCAGACATATCTTGCTTGGACTTCTGGTCCAAGGATTTCTCGTTTCCCATACGAGCTTTAACATAGATTTGATTACTGCTTTTTATATTTTGGCCAACACATTATTTTCTACACTAATCCAAAGAGGTAGAAACATGATCCTCACTTTTATTAATCAAAATGAGCGCTTTCTTTTATATTCTCGACAATTTTCTTTTCTTTGGTTTCACATTTTTCGTATTGACATGGTTAACCGAGATCTCTATCATTATCATTGATTTTCTTCAGATACCTGATTAATTATTAACCATGTCAACGATCTCTTCAATGTATAATCTTCCCCTTCTAATAATTTGCTTATTTTCGAGAATTTTATATTTGGAACCAAATAGTCTATCACCTTCCTTACGTGTCATAGAATTATTATCAAAAGATCATCCTTCTGGGTCATATGACCTTCTGGGTCATACATTCTAGCATTTGATTTCCAATATTGTATAGTGATCTTCCTAACTTATGAGCTTCAACTTCATATATCTTTAATCAAATATCCAAATTCTTCAATAATTCTCCCCCTTAAGATGATGACATTTTATGTCCATCCATCTTGAATAGAATTCCACTTTAGGACCGATGAAAAATCTAATTACCCATTATGGGTAAAATATGATGTCTCAAATCCTTTTGTTGTGAAACTTTTAATATCCTCTTTCAAGATGATGATTTTTCTTAATAACTCATTTTGAACGGAGTTCCTCTTTTGAATCGCTCATAATTAGGTTATGAATAAAAAAAATTTTCCATTATCTTCAATGAATTTATTCAACAAAAATGGTGATTTATCCATAATAAATTTTCTCATGATGATCTTTCCTTTAATTTTAAAATATGTATAAGTTAAAAAAAAATTCTAGTTTTCAACATAAATTCTCAATAATCTTTAATATTATTGTTTCATTGGGATGACTTAACTAATTATTCTATTGCTTTTGAGCAGTAAGTAAACTTCAGGTTTACTATTATATATGCTACTGCCATCCTTAATCTTTATATATGCATGTCATCATCATGGGCTCTTTTAGAGCATTTGACCCTTACTTTTTATGTGAACGTTTTAACTCTTCTTAGAACATTTTCTTTTTCCATCAATATTTTCGTTCTCCTAGAACGCTTTCTTGTTGTTCTTGAACGTTTAGCTCTTACGCTCTTCATGAGCGTTTTAGCTCTTCTTAGAGCATTTTCTTTTTCTCTCTCTTTTTAGAATGTATTAGCTATTCAAAAACTGAACTTTTTTCTTCACGAACATTTTTACTTTTTGAGAGAATTTAGCTTATCGTAAGCGACTCGCTCATTTGCAGCGATACATAATTTAAGACTTTGCGGGAGCATTCAATTATTTCTATGATTTGGCATATTCTTTCCATATAATTTAGATAATTAAATATAATTAACAGCTATATATGTGCATTGAACATAATAACATAAATTAAAAGTTAGATTTGCGCGACAATACAACTGCCTTGTGCGTGACAACACAATTGCCTTGTGCATGACGGCACAAACGCCTTGGCCGCGACGACACAACCGCCTTTTGCGCGACATCATAGCTGTCTTGTGTTAGTAAATAACATAAATTAAAATTTAACATGTAACAAAATAACAATAATTAAAAGTTATTTTTGACGGCATAACCGCATTGAGTTAGAAAATAGCATAAATAATAAAGTTAGCATATAACATAATAACATAATTAAAAGTTACCTTTGACGACGTAGCGTCCTTGAGTTAATAAAAACATAAATTAAAAGTTAGCATATAACATAATAATATAAATCAAAAGTTAGCTAAATTCGGGAAGACAAAGCATTTCCTCTCGCAAAAAAATTAAACAAGTTCAGGAAAGGTAAAACATGTCTTCCTAAAAATAAATTTACAATTTAAACTTAAATAAACAGTGGAAGCCCTGTGGTCCAGTGGTTGACCAAAGTTAATTAATACTTCTACACCAGGAGGTTAAGGGATCGATTCCCAGAAGATGCACAATTTATTGCAGATTAATGAAGACAAGCTTATAAGAAGTCTTCAGCGTGGTACAAGCGAGGACCGTTCGTCATGTCAGCAGATGGAACAGAAAGATTTGTCCGATGAAGTATTGTCTTTGTAGTTATTTCTCAAAATTTGTAATAACACTAGTAATAATTCAGACAATAAAAAAACTTAAATAAACAGAAATTAATCCTTACCTTATTTTAGTATATAGAAGATTGTGATGATAACGTGTTGTAAATATCATATTATATTGATAGAAGATGAGATTATATGTTGCACTACGATCGTCATGCTGCATCATATTATTTGAAACCGACTTTCATGTATGATCAAGATACATTATGTGAGAGGCCGTAGATTATGAGTGGCTTGATGAACTTAATTGAAAAGCAAATAGAGGATAGCAAAACAAAGCTATTTTAAGGGCTTCTGGTGTATAGAGAACGTGAGGACAGCTTTTCTCATGAACTGGCGCTAATTTGTAGCAAGACTTTCTCAGCCAGGTAACTTCTGGACACTCAACATGGATTTGGTTTGGATCTTTCTATTATACAATGTTCTGATTATTTGATATAATCTTGTCAATATGTAGACGAATGGTGGAATTTTGGTACTAGTGCTCTTTTTTGGAGAAATTTGCAGTAAAGATTTTTAGTCGAAGAACTTCTTCATCTGGATGTAAGCGTAATTAGAATGTAGTTGAGCATATTCATACCAAGAAGAGGAATAGATTAGAGCATCAGAGATTTAATGACCTTGTCTTTGTTCACTACAATTAAAGTTTACAAGATAGGTGAATATAACACATTTTCTAGATTTTTGTTATACAAGTCCAAAAGAAAAAGACCTTACGATCCTGTTAACTACTAATCTATTGACACGACATAATTTTGGATCGTAGAAAAAGAAGAACCAGGCGAACTATGAATTAGAAAAGACACTTGTTGAAGAGTATCTCAAAGATAATGAAGAGGTGAACACGGAAAGACCTAATGGTATGTTTTATATTCTTGATCAAAATTTAGGTTTTTTGTTTATAAAACATATTTACTGTTTTAGATTTTGATGACGATTTTACAATGTCGCTTGAAGAAAATGAAAGGAATGGTGATGGCAGTAACCAAGATTTGGTGCTGTCAGTTTTTTTTTAAAAGCTTACATTTTGTAATTGGAGCTAGCTGGTGACATGTATATATATATAGGGAAAATCATTTTTTAACCTTCAAACTAACACTTTAACGCACTTTAAACTCCGAATATTTTCACTAACACTTTAAACCTTTAAACTAATTTTTTTTAAAACAAATTAATCCCTGAATGCGTTTTCCGCCAAAAATAATAGATGGAAAAGTTAAAATCGTTTGATGATGTGGCATTATATATTTTTAAATTAAAAATTGAATTGAAATAATATTTTATTAATAAATATATAATAAAGAAACAAAAATTGTAAAAATAATTAAAATAAATAAGAAAATAATTGAAAAATCAGAAAATTTATTAAAAGTTTGGAAACCAACACTTTTAAAATTTAGAAAATAGCATTTTTCAAAAAAATAAAAAACATAATAGAAAATTTATAAAAAAAAAGTTCAAGAAAACTAGAAAATGAAATAAAAATTAAAAAATAAAAAAATTTGTGAAAGTTAAATTGAGAAAAATAATACCATATATGGAAAAATTGGAAAACTTTTAAAATTTGAAAAAATAATATTTAAATAAGATCACAATGCGACTATGTAAATATGTGTTGAAAGTTAAAAATTGATAATATATGAATATGTATTGATATTAATTTTATGTAAGTAGGATTTCTTCAAAATTTTAATAACTTTTTCGATATTTTCATAAATTTTTTATTTCTTATTTTTTTTTATTTTGATTTCATTATTTTTTAGTTTCTTGATATTTTATTTTATATAACTTTTTTATAATATATTTGATCTTTTGAAAATTTTATTTTTATTTATTAAAGTCTTAAATTTTTAAAATTAATTTTATCTCATTTTTAATTTCTTATTTTTTTTATTTTCTGTTATTTAATTATATATTTATTACTAAAATATTGATTTTTAATTAAATATTTATGTGTAATGTCATGTCATCTAACAATGTTAACTTTTTCTTCTATTATTTTGGCGGGAAATGCATTGAGTGTTTAATATGTTAAAAAGAAAAATTTAATTTCAAAGTTTAATATGCTAGTGAAAAATGTTGGAGGTTTAAAGTGCGTCAAAGTGTTAGTTTGAAAGTTAAAAATGTGATTTTCTATATATATTGAAACGTCAAGCCCGTTTAGTATTTGTTTTGGTTAAAGCTGGATTTAGGAAGTTAATCACTTTAGATCATAGGTTAATCTTTTTATATGATATGAATATTTTTCTTCTACTTATAAAGCTGTATATATACTGTGAAGCGGTATATACATATTCATTTGTTGACCCGCGGTCGGGTATCAAAATATTTATTTTTGAAAGTTATATGTTTCTTAAGTTTTTTGTTCTGACTTTAACATTTTACAATCTTTTATGTGGTTGTTGATTTGTTACCCTAAGATCAGTTTCACTATTTTGAGCCGTTAATACTTTTTATCTCAACAGTAGTTTGGAACTTTGGATTGATCAAATAAAATAAAATACTCGGTTTGGAAAAAAAAATACTCGGTATGTGGAGGGGAAAGTCCACGTTATCTCTTGCTCCGCGCAGTCGCATTTCATGGATAAATCTCCTCCTGTTTTCTTCTTTCTTCTCAGAAAAATACATTACATTTATAACTCTCAGTAATCAAATAAACACCAAACCCCAAACTACAACACAGTTTCAAAGTAAAGAGTAAAAAAATAATGTTTTTAACGGAAAAATGTCGAGAATAATTGTATAGTATAGTATTTAGTTCTTCAAATTTAAGACGAATTCTTTCAAACTTGGCAAATTCAGTGAAGTCTAACTCAATGTTTTGTGAACATTCCATCCATCAGCGAAGAGAAATCAAAGTCTTTGCCAGTTTGAGAAGATGGTGTAGTGCTCGCTGGTTGCGTTGCAGATGATGACTGAGGTTTACCAGTTGAGTTTGGTGTCACACCGTTCCCCGGATTCGCTTGTCCCGCCGTGTAGAAACTGCATTAACAGTTACAACAAACAACCATATATCTTATTTACGAAATGGTATGACAATCAGGTCAAGCAATTTTTGCTAAATTATTACAAGGATTTCACAAACTGGACAAAGATACTGTTAATGTTTTGATGTTTTCGTTTACCGTAGACGAAACAAACATTGATGCAGTTTCGTTGTGTACATACCTGGATAATGGGTATTGTAGAGAATTCCCTTGCGGTTGCACAGGTCTCATGTTCATGTTTGCATTCGTGTTCATGTTCTAAAGTTACGGCGATATAAACAGAGAGCATAAATTGGTGGCAAATTAGTCAACTGGAAATATACACCTAGGTAGAAGAAAATGCAATGGCATTACCTGCATAAATTTCTGGAGATCAGCTTGACCGCCTACTGGGTTAGTCATTCCGGGGATCTGGTAGCCAGTGTTTGACCAATTTGCAGACGCTAACTTAAGAGCATTAGCCACAGCTTGCTGATTCACGCCATTTGGAGTGCCTCCTGCAGCTTTTGCTGCAGCCATGTACAGGGCTTGCTGCTGAGCAAGCATCACAACCTGTTGCTGATGCATAGCAAAAGGCGACACCATATTCGACTGTAACAAATGGAACACGCAAGACTTATATCACATGACTTGGGTTTGGAAGTTCTAAATGTACGGTGTTGGAGGAATCAGACGACGTGATAACAAAACACAGATATGGGGTTTTATCTTGGAAGTATCAGTCACTATATTTGTAACTTGTACAATAAATAACCATGCATAAACGAAACTTTGAAAAGCTTAACATTAAAATAAAGCTGAAACCAACAAAGCAAGAGAAGAGTATATAATCGACTAAGAATTTACCTTCTCAAATAGGCTCATGATATCGCCTTTAACATCTTTCTGTTGTGCTTGTTGGGCTGTAATACTAGATGTGTCTTTAAACAAATCTTCGATCCCATTAGATGGAGGAGAGCTGCTCTCGTTAGGCTTCACTGTGACAATTTCCTCTGCAGTTTGACCACTTCCAGCCGCTAAAAGTTAACGATTCAGAAATTAATCTATTACTCCAAAGCATTTTCAAGTGAATAAAGAGTCTTTATATGAAAAACTTGACATGATTATCCGGATCAAGACGTATGTACATGCTAGATACATACATTGAAAGCCAGCCCATGATATATCATCAGCAGGAGTCGACTCCGAGGTATTTGCAGTCGGATCATCCATTGATAGCATGTTGAAGAGATCGGTAGCAAAATCCACCTTTGGAGGCTCTGGTGCTGGTGCAATGTTTACTGCTTGTTTCGTTTTCTCCACGGGAGCAGCTACAGATTCAGTTTTCTGCTGTGGCTTTATAACCTATTATGTTTTGGAAAAATTGAGAAATTCAAGCTTTGAAAGAGTATGAGGCCTGAGATGCAAAGTAGTCTACTAGATGTTGAGGTCTGACAGCTACAGCATATGCATTGATTTAAAAAAAATAATGATCTCATAGCAGCAATGATATTTCTGATAACCCAAGGTTATTAAATAAGATTTTATGGCATGAGGATTCTAGATAACGATGGGTAACTAAATCTATGTCTCTTGTCTCTTTAGTAATACAGATCGTTGGGTAGTGTATTTGTACCTGATCGGGTCCTTGGGGAGGCACAGGAAGACTTATCCTCGTTGCAGCAGTACTATTTCTCGTTCTAGCTGGTTGAATGGTTTTCTTCTCCTCGAACAAATTAACAGGACTACCACTTTGCCCATGCTCATATCCAGGCCCACTTTTTTCCACAGATCTCCGCCGTTCCTGTTCGAATCTCGGGGGTGATCTAGCCTTTTCACCTTTAGAAACCCATCTCTTCTCTTCATACCTAGAAAAGTCATATGTCACAAGAATGAATCCAGTGTTCATATGCCTAGCAAGATAGACAATTCAATGAAGTGGAACCAAAAAAAAATTCGTACAAAGAGAGACATACTTTGCCCGTATGAAATTCTCAATTCCAACTCTATCGTAGTTTGGGGGTAGCTCTGCTTCCCAGTAACTATTTGCTTTCTCATTTCCCATTGCTGCATGCAAATAAAAGACTTATATACTTGACATGGCGTAACTACGCCCGTCTCAGAATGAATTGGCCATAGAACATTTAGTTTGAAAGACACTTACACTGAATAAACGCAACCTGCTCGGGGAGCCATGTGTCCAGCGTGGCAGATCGAACCTGAATTCATCAACTCACTCAGATGTTTTGCTAAAATAAAATTAGTAGCCCATGCTGCTAAGATTAACATCTACTTTATACGAAAGACCTGGCTCGTATGGAAAAGCAAAGAGCACAACCTAATCATGTAATTCTAGAAATGCAGCATCAAGCAAACAGGTATAGATAGGCAGCTGAGAGACTACCTTCGATATGTGTACCCCGAGACTCCTGTGAATCCCAGAACATTGCATGCAGATAAAGATACCTAAATTAACACTAGCCCATCTTGGACCTCTGCAAAGGAAATGGAATAATATTAGCCAAAAGAATCAGCATTATGCTGACAATTCACGTCTGCTACAAGAAAAAACATACTTTGTTTTACAGTCAGCACATTCTCTGTTCTCTGGATGTTTAAGAAGCCCTTCAAGAATCTGCAAATAAGCAGCACCGAAACCAACTTTGTAAGCTAACCTAAAGAAGAACTTAAACCAAGTAACTGAAGACTATATCAGAGAATTTTCATGTTTAACAAACAAGTTAATCAAAGTTCTCATTGCAGCCACAAGTAGAAGATCTAATCATGAAGAAAATTTTCATCAATGAACCAACCAACAGTTGTTAAACAGCTGACAAGCTACGAGCCTATCATCATTAGATTCAAAAACCGCAGATACCTCAAAGGTTACCCAAGTAAATGGAACTCCCTAACGAAAGCTAAAACCTTTGTATCTAATTAATCGATTCTTCCAAAATAAAGCAATAGAGAACGAATCCCTATAGGAAAACTCAAACTGAACGAGATCATTTGTGGTGATCCAGGAGAAGACACAATCAAAAACCCGATCGTGATCAATTTCTTTCCTTATATGACAAATCAAAACAGATGAAACGATTTCACTGCAGGTGCTCAAACGATCGGTGTATCGACGATGCAAAAACACCGTGAAACCTCTCCTAATGAAGAACGAATAGCTGGTAAATCACAGATCCAATCGAATCGAGATCGTACAAATTCCAGTATCAATCATCGATCGTTGGAGACCGAAATCTCATATATGACCATATAAATCCGCAAAGATCGGAGACAACAACAACAAAAAAAACAATCAGAGGATTCGACAGAGAGAGAGACCTTTCTATGGCGAGCGTTAAGCTCCTTAGAGACGTTGGCTTTCTCGTTCATGGCGGATAAATCAAAGATTGGAGACTAGGGAGAGAATCGAAGAGAAGATGAAGAAAAAATCTTTGGGAGACGACAAGGTCAAAATGGTCTTTTCCGCCTTCAGCGTTTTCAATCTCTCTCCTCTTCTTTTCTTTGCCCTTTCAATCATAACCAACTAGACAGCCAGAGAGAGAGAAAGAGAGAGAGAGAGAGCAAAGATGGGTTGTGTTATACTTTTTAGACCGTTCAAATTGTGTGGACTGGTTTTTTATTCGGTTTAGTTTTATTTTCTCAATTTTCTAATTTAAATTTTGTTCGGTTTAGTTTTGTCTCGGTTTTGTTGTAATTATAATTTTTTTTTTCCAACCACACAATAATCAAAAGTTTTCTCTCAAACTGGGTGACCAATCTGGAGGATGAGGATCTACAAAAATAAAATCAAAATGAA
>OVAN01006426.1:0-21345 GCA_900406275.1 Anastatica hierochuntica
ACAATACTAAAAAACAAAATATCGCGCACACCAATCCGCGCGTAGCGCGGACATAGTTATTAAAAACGAATTGTAAATAAATAGAAATGGCTGCAACATAAAAACGGATCTCGAATTGTGATTGGTTAATAATTCGGCGCTCTCTGATACAGTTGTGCCCATGTCACCTCTTCTCTCTCTCTCTCTTAGTTATTCCTTTTCATTAAATCTACAAATCTCACGATTTCCCACGTTAAACAACATTCACAAGGAGAGAGAAAACAACCGCAAAACAAAAAAAAGATTGAAAGCTTTTTCCTTTTTTCTTTCTTCTCATTTCTGTAAATAGAAGATTGAAGAAATAGTTTCGGTTTATCTTCTTTAAATAACAAGAAGACGTTGGTGGGGTCTTGTTTTCATTTCTGGCCTTGCGATTCCGATAAAACTCTCGCCTTCTTCCAAACCCCTTTCTTTTTTATATATATATAGAGAGAGAGAGAAATATTTACTTTTACACATCTCTCTCTCTGTCTTTCTCTCTCTCTCTCTATCGGCCGGCTTTTCTCCTCCTGTTCTCATGGAAGCCTCACCCAATGATCGCCTTCATTTTGGCAAAATGGGTTTCGGGTAATCTATCAATTCCTCTCTTTCTTCCACTCTTTTTTTAATCTCTTATGGCTCTCTGGCTTGTGGGTTTTGTCTCCTTTTCCACGAAGATTCCTTTCTTTTTCTTGTTGATCTGTAGATTCCGATCTTTGATTCACAAATTTTCTTCCTTTTTCGACATCTGATTCATGGGTTTTCATCCGGTTCCAGCTTAATCGATTGTTTTGCTCGAACCCATAGATCTGTGTCGATCCACAAAATCTGAATCACGTTCATGTCTGATTCATATAACATCGTTTCATTCTTCCATGTGTGATTAGGTGTAAGCATTACAGGAGGAGATGCCAGATCAGAGCTCCATGTTGCAATGAAGTCTTCCCTTGTCGCCATTGTCACAACGAGAGCACTGTATAATTCTTTTATTCATCTCATAAATGAAGTCTTCAATTACTCCTCTTGTTATGTCCTAAGCCTCCTTAAAACATGAGTATAGTAAAAAAGAACACATTCCTTTTTTGATTTCAGAGTACATTACGCAATATCTACGACAGACACGAGCTTGTTCGTCAAGATGTTAAACACGTACGATACTATTAAAAAACTGTGTGTTCTTAACAAGTTAGCGTCTTTTGTTTCATCTTATTGATGTTTTGTTTTCCAGGTGATTTGTTTTGTTTGCGACACAGAGCAGCCGGTAACTCAAGTTTGTTCGAATTGTGGTGTCAACATGGGAGAATACTTTTGCAATATCTGCAAGTTCTATGATGATGATGTAAAACAACTTTGATTTTACAACTTTTTGTGTATCTTCATTCTCGTGGTATTAATTTATGATTGTTTCGGTTTTTCTTACTTTTTTCAGACTGACAAATTACAGTTCCATTGTGATGACTGCGGAATTTGCAGGTGAGAATCGTTACTTCATAGAGTGTCATTAGCCTTGTGTGATGATTTTTCTTATTTCTGACATTTTCGGATTTTGCGTCGTTGTAGAGTCGGTGGGCGTGAGAACTACTTCCATTGCAAGAAGTGTGGTAAACTTCAAAGCATTGAACTATCTGATCTTCAGTTTCAGATAAACACAGTCATGTCTCTTTGACTCGATAAAGTTATTCCATTTCTTGCTTTTAGGATCTTGTTATGCAAACGGTCTGCGCAACAATCACCGATGTGTTGAGGATTCAATGCGACATCACTGTCCCATTTGTTACGAGGTATGAGGTGTAGGCTTAAGTTTTTACGGGGTATGATGTTTTAGCTAATAGTGTGTTAAGTATAAATACTTTGTGGATGCAGTTCCTCTTTGACTCTCTAAAGGACACAACAGTAATGAAATGCGGACACACAATGCACTGTGAATGCTATCAGGAGATGATTAAACGTGACAAGTAACTTTCTCCTTTCTCGTAGTTATTTATGTCGCTATTTAAACCATAAAGTTTGGTTTTTGAGGGGGAGGATTGTGATGGTTATAATTTGTGTAGGTTTTGTTGTCCGATTTGCTCAAGGTCAGTGATTGATATGTCAAAAACATGGCAGAGAATGGATGAAGAGGTTTGTTTTGAATACATTGTTGAATCATTTAAGTATGTTTAAAACCTTGCAAATGAATTGACTAATCATCTATTTATTCAGATCGAAGCCACTGCTATGCCTTCAGATTATCGCGACAAGAAGGTAAATAAGTTCTGTCACTAGAGCTTAACAATATCCAGGAGTGTTGAAGATCCATTAGATAATCTGAAAGGAAATCAAAGTTTAATTCTTGCTGACAAGATTATGCGGAAATCACAGGTTTGGATACTATGCAACGACTGTAACGACACAACAGAGGTGTACTTCCACATAATTGGACAGAAATGTGGACATTGCAGATCTTACAACACGAGAGCGATAGCACCTCCTGTTCTTCCTCAATGACAGAACCAGAGATCTTTCATCTATTGCCAACAGAAAAGCGAGCAAGTACTTTTTGTTGCGAACAAAATGGGGCAAAGATTGATGATCAATAGCAAAAAAAGAAAAAGAAAGAAAAACACACATTTGTCTTGATGATTCGATTGGTTGTTGTTCTTGTATGCTTAAGTTTTTACCATTTATGTTTTGGGTATTGGAAAATCAAGGATTATGTATAATATACTCTCTATGTATTCTTAATCCAGGCAAAACATCTGGATAGAAATGTTCTCAATGATATGTTGTAAACTCTGTTATGTTTTTTGAGTCTGCGTCTAGTTTTAGAAAGATATGTTGTAAACTCTGTTAAATGGCGGGTAAGAGTCGGATACTATCCGAATTCTGAGGTGGTCAAGTTATGTAATAACTTGGATTGGTCACTATCTCTCTGCAAAAGATCCGTTTGATTATACTCATGTAGCTGCAGCGTGTTTTCTGTAATGTTGTTTGAATCAACGAATCTCTCAAATTCACAGAATATCTTTGTAATCTCATTAGTTACACTTACACGCTACACAGCCAAACTCATTTTGCATAAAGTTTCCCACTAGAAGAACTGTTCACCGAGTTCTTGACCCGCCATTCCGTCTCTGATCACTTTCTCAAAGAACTCCTCAAGCGTATCTTCCCCGTAACTCGGTGTCTTCTCCTCGCTGTACTCTCCAGTCTCTGGATCAAGAATCAACATACTCTCTGCGGCGTAATACCTACCTATCTTCCCAAACTCAGCAGCCTCTGCAACTGAAGGAAAGATCTTTGAGATAAAATCAAGAGCCCCAATAACGAAATCCATGATCTCGATAGGTACTTTCAAGAACTTGGGCTCTTTCCCAAGAATCCTAAACAGAATCTCTCCTTGCTCCAATGGCGTTAACGCTTTCCCTGGTCCACCAATTGGCAAAACCTGATTGATCTTGTTCTCCTCCAAGACGCAATCCGCTATAAATGACGCTAAATCTTGTTCGCTGATTGGTTTACAAGCGCATAGCTTACCATCTCCGAACATCACATAAGGTTTCCCATCTTTCACAATCTCGACTTGACCACCTAAACTCTTGAAGAACGCCGTTGGTCTCACAATGCTGTAAGTAAAGTGCGAGTCTTGTTTCCCTGCTAAATCCATCAGCTCAGCTTCGAACTTGAGTTTCGCTCTCTGAAACTCCAACAAAGGCTTCTGCACACAGATCGCAGAAAGCAGAACAAAATGCTTCGCACCAAACTTCTTCCCAGCGACAAGACTGTTCTTGGTGGCTTCGTAATCGATCTTCCACGAATCTTTGATCCCACCATTACGGCTAGCGAGACAGGACACAACAACATCGATGCCTAACGCAAGATTCTCAACAGATTTCTCCAGAGCATCAAGCTGAGTAACGTCTGAGAAACACACATTAGCGCCCTGAAGCTGCTTCAGAGTCTCTTCCTTGTCGTTTCTTCCTCTAATCCCACTCTTCTCTCTCGCAACAGCAATCACATTGAACCCTCTTTTGATCAGCTCTTTCACTACGAATCTCCCTATGTACCCAGTCGAACCAACGACCAGAACGTTTATATCCTTAGGGCTTTTGTTCCTGAACGAAGACGACGATGAAGCGATTTCTGAAATTCCCGTGTCTAGAGATGAAATGGGTTTGAGTCTCGATCTCTTAAACCTAGGATTCCCACAGGATTCATGGATTTGGAACGATGAAGCGAGAGGAGACGAGTTTACCTGAAACTGTGAAACGAATTTGGAATCTCTGAAAAAGCTTTTAGGTTTTGGCGAGTAGGAAGCGAATACGTTGAAGGAAGAACAAAGTGACATCGTCTCAATCGCTGTACAATGGTGGGAAAATGAGAGGGAAAGTGCGAGAAAGTGAAGGAAAATTATCCATCCACTGGTTATGGATCTTCTTCATCCCCAAATACAAACAACGCAATTTTTCGAAATAGCCCCACTTATTTTACGTTTATTCCATTTTCAGCCCGATAGTTACTTATATGTTGATATTTTGGGGGAAAGTTATGCGATGTATCATTTTGGTCTATCAATTTTGGTTAAAAAGAAAGAAAAAGAACCAAAATACCTTATTTCATTCACCAATTAAGAACCAAACAGACAGACATAAAAAGAATCCGAAGAAGAAATATTGTGTAGAGTTGTGATCGGACATGTATGTTAGAAAGTATACCGGTCAACCATTGGTCAACGGCATCGGACAACACGAACGGCTGTACGGCGTTCGTTGGAGGTGCAAACAGCCATGAGAGAAAGACAGACGACCAACATTATGAGGAGATGTGTTAATAAAGTCGAACTATTATCATCACCACCGCCACCACCACACGCCGACATACACATCCCACCCATTCTTCTTCTTGTGTCCTTATGATCCGATTGTGAGTCTTATGGAGGAGGTTGAGTCCGATGAGATGAGAATGGAGAGGCGATATGAAGTTAGATGAGAAACATCTATCTTTAATGAGTTTTTCATTGGCATATATTTTTTTATTGTTTTTGTTGGACTTGTATTAGCCAACTTCTTCTTTTGATTATGAATATATAGTTAGTTTAATCTCCTTTTTTTTTGGCGTTCTTAGCAAAAGTGTTATTTTTATGTTCCGGCGACTTTAAGACATACTATAGCGTCAATGGATAATTAACTAGTTGTCTGCATGTTGTTATTTGAGTAATGTTTTGTCACGTATGATAATTACTTTATTAACATTATTACTTTTGTTTGTCTTTTCCGCACGCTCAATGGGGCTGGAACATTTGTTTTTGGGCTAAAAATATTTAGAAAAAGTGATTTTTGATTTTTTAATTATTTTTTTTTCACATTAAAAAACAATTTACCAATCAATCGCGGAGCGCCACGTGTCAGTGGAGTCCGCAAACAGAGTAAAAAACTCCAAAAAACGAATCCTTAGCTAAAGATTTTAAAGATTTATATGGACACGGTTTCATAGATTTCGCAGGCCCCACATATTATTTTAGTGTTTTTGGGCTAAGAATTCCCCTTTAAGGATTGCCATTGGTGGTGCTTTAAGTGATCTTTTTGATTGGGGTTTTGAGGATTGACCTTGGGCAATGAAGGTTCGTAACAACTCATTTACATTTTTTACCGCTACTACATTTCGTATATTAACTGGACTGCATAGTTTGCTTTATTCTCTTTCCTGTCTACTTGGGATAGACATAAATTTAGTATAAGATAAAGCCAACTTGGTTTATGATAATGATATCTTCCTATTTTTAAGGGTTTTATGTTGATTTTTACACTTCTATAAATACATTCGTGATTAATGAAAGTTAAGCAATTGTGATATCAATTTCTTTATGGTATCAGAGCATCAATCTAGACGCCTCTAAAAAAATTATTTTTTTCTTCGTTGGCGCAAAACCCCTACATACAACAACTTGCTATGTTTCTAAAAACAGAGATTCAACAAGTCAGGTGATGAAAGCACCTCAGCTATGACATCTCAACTCCCTCCTGCTGAGAAAACTTCATCCTCCGTGGTGATTTCTCCTTAATCTTTATACGCATCCGACAATCCAGAAGCCTTGATCTCATCGGTTCAACCTAATGGTGAAAATTATAATGAATGGACATCCGAGATACTCAATGCTCTACAAGCGAAAAGAAAACTGGTTTTATTAATGGATCCATTAAGAAACCAGTTTCCGAAAGGCACTGAACTTGAAGATTAGCTAACCTTAAACTCTATGATAGTCGGTTGGTTGAGATCTTCGATTGAACTTAAAGTTAGGTCAACCGTAACATATATAACGAATGCTTGTCAACTCTGGGCATAACTCAAGGAAATTTTTTTCTTTTGGGAATAATGTCCGAACGCACCAACTTAAGAGCCAACTTGCAGCTTGTCGGCAGAATGGTGATTCTGCCTTAGAATGCTATGGGCGTTTGTCTACACTTTGGAAAGAGCTTCAGGTTTATAATCAATTTTCAACGTTCTTGTGGTGCAGCTTCCGATTTGTCTAAACACCGTGAGAAAGAAAAGATTCATCAATTCGTAATGGGTCTTGATGATGTGAGATTCCGAAATTTGTGTACCACTATCATTGCAACATATCCTCTTTCGTCTCTTGGTGAAGTTTATGCAAAGATAATTAGAGAAAAACAGAAGTTGCAAGCTGCTCGTGGCAAAGAACAGAAACAAGAAGCTCTTGGACTCGTAACGCAAGCTGGTAGCCGATATCAGCCAACAAACGTATTAGCTCACTTTGGCAAAGTAGAGCGGCAATTTTCAATTCTAAATAGACCACCATGTGCTTTCTCAAGTTGTGGACGCCCACTGTCCACTCATCGTGGTCGTATTAGGCACGAAAAGAAAGACTGCTGGCAGCTTAATGGTTATCCCGACTGGATGAGTGATAAACTCGATCAAAGTCAAAGCAGAGGCAGTCGGGATCGTGGTAAAGGAGGACACGACTCAGGTTTCACTGGCCAAGGACGTGGACATGCTCAAGCTAACAATGCTTATGCTACCAGTTAAAATTCATCTCCTTTCTCAGAGTTTTCACCCGAACAATGGAAAGCTATCAATAAGCTGATCAATGAAAAGATGGGAGTATGCGATAAACTCTTGGGTAAGAAACGTTTAGGTTATATTATACTAGACACATGCACATCTCATCACATGACGAGAGAGTTTTCCATTCTCAGAGACCTTGGGAATACAAATCCATTTTAGGTAGGTTTTGCCGATGGTGGCCAAAAAATTTCGACTAGCATATGACTCCTTACTGTCTCCGACAAAATATTTCTTTAAAATGTTTTTTATGTTCCTGATTTAAATTGCATGTTGCTTTCAATTGAAAAATTGCTGAAACAAACAAATTGTTTTGCTCTCTTTACGGATACTTTGTGTGTTTTACAAGACCGTTTTTATGAGGATTTTGATTAGAGCCGATGAGGAACGTGATGGAGTTTACTACTTCAAAGATGTAATGGTTTCGCGAATTTATCAAGTTCAAGCTTCTTCAAATTTGACTCTATGGCACCAAAAGCTAGGACATCCTTTGATTTCAGTGCTTTCTTCTTTTTCATTGTTTTCTAATTCCTCAAAATCTGCTAGTCTTGATCCGTATGATGTTTGTTTTAACACTAAGTAGACTCGAGAGGCTTCTCCAGATAGTTTAAATAAAATTCAAGATTGTTTTTATCTTATACATTGTGATGTCTAGGGTCCTTATCGCGTACCATATACTTTTGAGGCTGTCTATTTTCTTACTATTGTTGATGATTTTTCTCGGGCAGTCTGGACGTATCTCCTTCTTGTAAAATCTTAAGTTAAAACAGTGTTGAAGAATTTTTTGGCTTATGCAGAACGAAAATTTAGTAAGCATGTCAAAATTTTGCAAAGTAACAATGGCAACAATTTTATTTGCCTGGCATCCGTTTTCCGAGAAAAGGGTATCATACATCAAACATCATGTGTGTATACACCGCAAAAAATGGGCTGGTCTAAAGAAAGCACAAATATATTTTAAATGTAGCTTGGGCATTACTCTTTCAAGCTAGTTTACCAGTAAGGTTTGGGGTGAAGCAGTTCCTACAGCTGCATATGTTATCAATTGTACACCTTCTGCTATTCGTAGCGGTAAATTTCCTTATGAAATACTTTATGTCTCATGACCTGATTATGATCAGCTTCGCGTATGCAGCTGCGCTTTTTACACTCACTGAATCATCCACACCAAGGACAAATTTTCCGAGCGAAGCCGTTTATGTGTTTTCTTAGGATATCCCCTTGGACAAAAAGGATGAAGAGCGTATGATCTAGAGCTAGGGGACTTTATAATCTCAGCAAGATGCCATCTTCAAGAAAATTATTTTTCCTTACTCCTCGGTCATTCCACCCTTGAAATGCATTGTTTCGTCATCACCCATATGTGATGATGACTAGATCATTGACCCTCACCCGAGGTCATCACTAAGGGGGGGGGTGATAATGCTCTGTCATCTTCTCAGGTGACTGTTCCGTCACCGTCACCGCTGCCTACATTATCGATAGATACGTCACAACCCACTCTGCCTGACACGGATGCAGAGCACTCTGTTTCTGCTCCTTCGCCACAGACATATTCACATGTTGCTCTGTCTGTTGTGTCTTCTACTCCAGCTCCTGAAACTCAAGCTGACAATCTTTCTCCTATCACATAACTTGGATATGGCCATCGTCAACGTATTCCCTCGATTGAAATTTAGGAAATATATAATACAGTCAAGCTTCAAGAACCCCATCACGCTTCTCTCCTCTTTACATCCTCTTCCTCGGCGGATTCAGGTAACTCCCTATATCCGTTAACGCATTTTGTTTCTGATGAGAAATTTTCTTCAAGACACAAGACATTTCTTGCTACTGTAACTGCTAATTGAATCACGCCACTTCAAAGAAGTTTTTCGATCCAAATTTTGGAATAACGCCATGACCACCGAGGTTACAACTCTAGAACACAAACATACATGGGACATTTGTGATCTTCCACTTGACAAAGTTGCCATCGGCTGCCAATGAGTCTACAAGACCAAGTATAATTCCCATGGCACAATAGAACAATATAAAGCACTTCTGGTGGTTCAAGGCAACAATCAAGTAGAAAGCGAGGACTATAATAAAACTTTTTCCCCCGTTGTGAAAATGACGACAATATGGACTTTATTTCGTTTGGTGGCAGCAAGTCAATGCGAGGAATTTCAAATGGACGTGAATAATGCTTTTCTTCATGGAGATTTAGATGAAGAAGTGTACATGAAGCTCCCTCCGGATTTTCGACATACTCATCCTGATAAAGTATATCGTCTCCCGAAGTCGTTATATGAACTTAAAAAAGTGCCTCATTGCCGGTTTAAAAACTTTTGGATGCATTATTGAAGTTTAGTTTCTTGCAAGTTTATGATGACTACTCAGTCTTTTCGTATTCTAAAAAATATGAACATTGTGCTTTGGCTATAGCTCCATTAGCTTATGCAAAACGACAATTTAGTAAGCATGTCAAAATTGTGCAAAGTAACAATGGCACAATGTTTATGTTCCTGGCATCCGTTTTCTGAGAAAAGGGTATCCTACATCAAACATCTTGTGTGTATACACCGCAATAAAATGGGTGGGTCTAAAGAAAGCACAAACATATTTTAAATGTAGCTTGGACATTACTTTTTCAAGCTAGTTTACCAGTAAGGTTTGGGGTCAAGCAGTTCTTACAGCTGCATATGTTATCAATCGTACACCTTCTACTATTCGTAGCGGTAAATTTCATTATGAAATAATTTATGTCTCATGACCTGATTATGATCAGCTTCGCGTATGCAGCTGCGCTTGTTAGACTTACTGAATCATCCACACCAAGGACAAATTTGCCGAGCGAAGCCGTTTATGTGTTTTCTTAGGATATCCCCATGGAAAAAAGGATGAAGAATATATGATGTAGAGATAGGGGACTTTATAATCTCAGTAAGATGCCATCTTCAAGAAAATTATTTTTCCTTACTCCTCGATCATTCCACCAATGACATGCATTGTTTCGTCATCACCCATATGTGATGATGACTGGATCATTGACCCTCACCCGAGGTCATCAGTAAGGGGGGGGTGATAATGCTCTATCATCCTCTCAGGTGACTGTTCCGCCACTGTCACCGCTGCATACATTATCGATAGATACGTCACAATCCACTCTGCCTGACACGGATGCAGAGCAATCTATTTCTGCTCCTTCGCCACAGACAGATTCACATGTTTCTCTGTCTGTTGTATCTTCTACTCCAGCTCTTGAAACTCAAGCTGATAATCTTTCTCCTATCACAGAACTTGGACGTGGCCATCGTCAACGTATTCCCTCGATTGAAATTTAGGATTACGTCATATATAATACAGTCAAGCTTCAAGAACCCCATCACGCTTCTCTCCTCTTAACATCCTCTTCCTCGGCGGATTCAGGTAACTCCCTATATCCGTTAACGCATTTTGTTTCTGATGAGAAATTTTCTTCAGGACACAAGACATTTCTTGCTACTGTAACTGCTAATTGAATCCCGCCACTTCAAAGAAGTTTTTCGATCCAAATTTTGGAATAACGCCGTGACCACCGAGTTTACAACTCTAGAACACAAACATACATGGGACATTTGTGATCTTCCACTTGACAAAGTTGCCATCGGCTGCCAATGGGTATACAAGACTAAGTATAATTCCCATGGCACAATAGAACGATATAAAGCACGTATGGTGGTTCAAAGGCAACAACCAAGTAGAAAGCGAGGACTATAATGAAACTTTTCCCCTCGTTGTGAAGATGACGATAATATGGACTTTACTTTGTTTGGTGGCAGCAAATCAATGCGAGGTATTTCAAATGGACGTGAATAATGCTTTTCTTCATGGAGATTTAGATGAAAAAGTGTACATGAAGCTCCCTCCGAGTTTTCGAAATACTCATCCTGATAAAGTATATCGTCTCCCGAAGTCGTTATATGAACTTAAAAAAGTGCCTCGCTGCCGGTTTAAAAACTTTCGGATGCGTTATTGAAGTTTTGTTTTTTGCAAGTTTATGATGGCTACTCACTCTTTTCGTATTCTCAAAAATACGAACATTGTGCTTTTGCTGTAGCTCCATTGGCTTATGCAGAACGAAAATTTAGTAAGCATGTCAAAATTGTGCAAAGTAACAATGGCACAAAGTTTATGTGCCTGGCATCCGTTTTCCGAGAAAAGGGTATCCTACATCAAACAACTTGTGTGTATACACCGCAAAAAATGGGTGGGTCTAAAGAAAGCACAAACATATTTTAAATGTAGCTTGGGCATTACTCTTTCAAGCTAGTTTACCAGTAAGGTTTGGGGTGAAGCAGTTCTTGCTGCATATGTTATCAATCGTACACCTTCTGCTATTCGTAGCGGTAAATTTTCTTATGAAATACTTTATTTCTAATGACCTGATTATGATCAGCTTCGCGTATGCAGCTGTGCTTGTTACACTCACTGAATCATCCACACCAAGGACAAATTTGCCGAGTGAAGCCGTTTATGTGTTTTCTTAGGATATCCCCTTGGAAAAAAGGATGAAGAGTATATGATATAGAGTTAGGGGACTTTATAATCTCAGCAAGATGCCATCTTCAAGAAAATTATTTTTCCTTACTCCTCGGTCATTTCACTAATGATATGCATTGTTTCGTCATCACCCATATTTGATGATGACTGGATCATTGACCGTTACTCGAGGTCATCACTAAGGCGGGGGGGGGGGGGGGATAATGCTCTGTCATTTTCTCNCTGTTCCGTCACTGTCACCACTGCCTACATTATCGATAGATACGTCACAACCCACTCTGCCTGACACGGATGCAGAGCACTCTGTTTCTGCTCCTTCGCCATAGGCAGATTCACATGTTGCTCTGTCTGTTGTTTCTTCTACTCCAGCTCCTGAAACTCAAGCTGATAATCTTTCTCCTATCACAAAACTTGGACGTGGCCATCGTCAACGTATTCCCTCGATTGAAATTTAGGATTACGTCATATATAATACAGTCAAGCTTCAAGAACCCCATCACACTTCTCTCCTCTTTACATCCTCTTCCTCGGCGGATTCAAGTAACTTCCATGGCTGCCAACTGGTCTACAAGACCAAGTATAATTCCCATGGCACAATAGAACGATATAAAGCACGTCTGGTTGTTCAAGGCAACAATCAAGTAGAAGGCGAGGACTATAATGAAACTTTTTCCCCCGTTGTGAAGATGACGACAATTTGGACTTTACTTCGTTTGGTGGCAGCAAATCAATGTGAGGTATTTCAAATGGACGTGAATAATGCTTTTTTTATGGAGATTTAGATGAAGAAGTGTACACGAAGCTCCCTCCGGGTTTTCGACATACTCATCCTGATAAAGTATATTGTCTCCCGAAGTCGTTATATAAACCTAAAAAAGTGCCTCGCTGCCGGTTTAAAAACTTTCGGATGCGTTATTGAAGTTTGGTTTCTTTCAAGTTTGTGATGACTACTCACTCTTTTCGTATACTCAAAAAGGTATCGAACTACGCGTCCTGATTTATGTTTATGATCTCATCATCACTGCGAATTATGGCTACATGGTTCAAAAGTTTAAAGATTACTTGATCAAATGTTTTTCTATTAACGATCTCGGTAAACTACGATATGTCTGTGGTACTGAAGTTATTCGTGATCCCGATGGTTTCTTTTTGTCGCAACGCAAATATGCATTAGACATTGTTGCCGAGTCTGGTAATCTCGGTTGTAAGTCGGCACCAACGCCGCTTGAGTAGAATCATCACCTCGCCACAAATGATGGTCCTTTGCTGTTGGATCCGGAAGCATACCGATGGCTCACTGGGTGACATATTTACTTAACTCATACACATCTTGAACTTAGCTACTCGATTCATGTTCTCTCCCGGCTTATGTAGAAACCACGAGAAGCTCACTAGGAAGCTACCCTTTGTATGGTTCGATACCTTAAGGGTTCTCTGGGGCAAGAAATTTTACTCAAGTATGATGTTGATCTTTCATTTGCGGTTTGTTTTGATTCGGTTTGGGCAGCTTGTCCGCGGACCCGACGTTCATTGAGTGCTTATGTGATTATGCTACGTGGGTCTCCTATTTCTTAAAAGGAGAAGAAAAAGTGAACATTTGCTCACTCCTCAGCCAAAACTGAGTACCGGTCCATGGCGACAACTCTTCGTGAAATAAAGTGGATTACAAGTTTGTTACGAGTTTAGGAGTCAACTTGACCGAGTCAACTCACTTTTTTTTGTGAGAGCAAGACGACATCTCACATTGCTGCAAATTCGATTTTTCACAAGCTCACAAAACACAAAGAAAATGATTGTCATGCAGTTCGGAATGCGGTTCATGATGGTTTAATCGTCACTAAGCACGTTGGCACAAATGATTAACTAGTCGATCTTCTAACTAAGACTCTCAGTTCTGCTAAGTTTGTTGAGTTGCTTTCCAAGTGTGGAATTTAGATACTCCACGCTTCTACATGAGGGGGAGTACTGAGATACACATAATTTTAGTATAAGATAAAGCCAACTTGGTTTATGATGATTATGTCTTTCTATTCTTTTTAGGGGTTTTATGTTTATCTTTTACACTTGTATAAATACATTCATACGTGATCAATGAAAGTTAAGCACTCGAGATATCAATTTATTTACCGTCATTACGGGCGGCTTTATATATTTTGATTTGTGTATTTACTTGGAAATTGATGTTTAGTTTTGGTTGCTAGTCATCTACGTAATTTCTATCAGAAAACAAGAAAACAATAATAAATTTTGATATGTTTAAAAAGAAAAGTTATTTGGTTCAATATCTAAATATTGTCTTCGACTCTTTGGTATGTGAATGTATCTCTTTTAAATTTGTGCATTTTTGGGCTATTAAAAGATGAGTGTTTCTGAATGGGGTAAAAGTCTTCACCCAAAACAAGTATCACTCAGCTGCAAGCGCACAACGTTGTGGTATTATGAAGGGTATCGATCCACAGGAGACTAAGTATGCACTACAACTTATCATGATTCAAATTAAGCTTAAACAAAATATGATTTTGGGTTTTTGGTTACTAAACTAAATGGAAAAGCAAGTAAAACATAATTAACTAATTAAAACGAAGGTAATTCAAATGATTAAAAGCGCTATGCAGTAGATAAATCTATCGAAAACATGATTTTAAGAATATCGATTTTAAGGGAAGTATTAAAAACTTTTCTAGAACTCAAATCACAAATATAAATCCTCTCCACTTTCGAGGTTGGGGATTCTATGCTTAAATACCAAGGAGCACCGACTTTCGTACGGTCCTGTAGTAGATAAACACGCATTAACTCGTTCAAGACTCAATTGTTCACAAACCTTTTTCGATCCAATTTCGTTGCCTATATCGGTTTGCCCATCAAATACTAGATCTAATGATTTAAAATCTTTTGGAATCTAAATCTACCCAAGAATAGTAACTAGGTGATCAAGTTTGCTATAACATTAAGATCAAACAAAGATGAAGAACTAATCGATTATTCCCTACATCAATTCGACAAACTCATGAATTCGCGGATCCTTTGATTATTTACAACCTAACAAGTGACTATTCAGACATGAACAGAGATGAAGAGCAATCAAAATCAAAGAAAACATGTCATATAGTATTAGAAACGATGAGGATTTAGAGAACTTTTCTATGATGATATAAGAGTAGGAATCTATCTCCCAAAGGCAAAGCTTGAGATCGAAATCTCAAATGGAGTTAAGGATGAGATGCCTCTGTTTCTTATATAATTTTCGTGCTAATAGAGTGGCTCTTCCCTCACAAAAGGCTAAATCAAGTATATATAGCATTAGGTTAAGAAAAGTCAGTTTAGGTTAAGTTGTGGTGGTAAATAGGATGAGACCGGTTCAGGGGGTGTTTTTAGCCTAGACTGGTGAAAATTATTTCTCCAACCGGTTAGGGAAGCTTGTGGCACCGGTTGATGCTTCATTCTTTTCAAAACCCGGTCACAACTCACTTCTGAGCACATTCTAGCTTCAAGGCAGACATACCAATCTTCACTAAAACGCGTATAACTTTTTATTCTGAGATCCAATTGCCTTGAAACAAAACCCATTTGAAAGCTAACTGAAAATTTTAGTAACTGTCCAAATTTATTCAAAATAAATTTAGGGTAAAGCCTCCATCTTGGATAATCTTTCTGACACATCGAAACTATCCAGAAACTAACTTTTGCTCCAAATGAGTCCAAATTGCTCCAGAATGCATCGGTCGACCTGAAATGACTTTTAACACTACAAATGTGAGAAAAACACCATTTGTGATAAGGAAGAGCATAAAAAGCTCTAAAAATGAATAAAAACCTAAAGAAAAAACATGTAAAAATACTGTTTATCAATTCCCCCCGGACTTAAACGTTGCTTAAACATTGCTCGCCCTCGAGCTAACAAGTCTTAAAACTGAGAAGAAGTTTGAAAAACATGGAAACTGTGCAGAACTATCTCCTACCTTACCTTCGCAATCCTATGAACAACCGTGTTAGATTTCGTATAGAACTTCCACGTACTTAGCCAAAAGCTTAGCAACCTTAACTATTCAAATCCCTAATCCACCCAAATGATATGAAATCTCCAATTCATACTCTTTAATTTCTAAGTGTATGGTCTCATTGAAGGAATATCGATCAATAAACAAGCGACTCAACCCAATCAAGTTCCTAAATACCTTAGCTCTGCGTAAAATTCTACTCCCTATTCTATTCTTTTGCTTTAGAGGCTGATTTTCCCTATTTTTCTAGGGTATCACTTTATTTTTTCTATCAAACCTCTTTTTAGAAACGATTTTCCCTACTTTTCTAGGGTATCATTTTATTTTTTCTATCGATCTTATTTTCTTTCTTTTTTCTTTACTCTCTCCTTTTTCTTATAGTAAGCATAACTAAAATAAGTCTCCATGAGTTCATAGGGGTTCAACATTTTAGTTAGAATTATTGCCCTTTTTCTCATTTCATCGTACCTTAAACCAATCTTAAATGAAAGAAATAGTAAGAAAAAGGACATATCTCACTAGAACGTTTAGCATCAGGCCTAAAAGAGGAGTCTATTCAAAGTATACCAAGCCCCAAGATGAGATTTTTAAGTTCATTAAGTGCGGATATATGGTGCCTCGTTAGGTTGGTCCGCTAAAGGATTTTCCGTTCAATCTTCCAGTAATTAAACACTGAAGTTATGGTCGCAGGGCATAGAAAGAGACAATTATTTTCTAGACTAAATAAGAAAAATTTGACTCGATAAAAAAATTTAGAAACACAAGAAAATCACTTCAAGTGTAAGGGCAAAAACAGGTAAACGGTTGTTAGTAATAATTTAAATCCCTCCGGACTTAACTTGCACCGTCTCGGCGCAAAATTAAGCATGAAAAGATATAAATATAATTGAAATGAGAAAGTGAAAAATTTGTTACGAGAACCCGTTTTGAGATCATATCTCCGTTTTTAGGTTGAAATCAACTAGGCTTTACCATTAGATCAATTCCGGGTATGAAAAATATGTGGATGGAGGCGAGAGTACCCCAGGACTGGCCGGATGGCCGTTTTGGCATGAACCGTTTCTTTGAGGTTTATCAAGCGGTCGTGAGGGAGGAGGAAGGTGGCTGGTCGGAGCATATGGCCCTTGACACCGACCGTGTGCCATATGGTGTCACACTCCGGTCGTGTCTCGGCCATTTTGAGTTTTCCTTGGCCGTTTCGCGTTTCGATCGATCGTTTTGAGTTCCGGTTGCTCGATTAGTGTTCTAGGATGTCCTTTATGGTACCAAAATGTCTTTATTCATTTTTGATGGTTGATTTCCCAAAAGAATTGAAGATACGATCAATTGGACATTCTTGAGTTCTTGAAACTCCCTTTTGACCGGAATAAGAATTTTTTTCAGAATGTTGGTCCTTGCTGCTCAGATTTTTGAGGTTTCATGGTGAAATTTCAGTACGCCAGCCTGATTCTTATCTATTAGTGACACTTTTGGCTTAGCCAACTTCATTGGCTAGCCGACAAAGAAGTTTTGTTAGCCAAAAATTAAAATTTGAAAAATCAAAATTCTAATCGGACTACTTTTTTTACAATAGTCACTTTCCTCGGGCATCTTTGATGGTTTGATTTGATTTTCTTGGCGGCTTTTAAAAACCTCCATGTCTCCTTTTATTGATAAATTTGATCCTCTGGGCGATTGACCGTTCCAAAGTCGATTTCTCTCGGGCATATCACCTATCATATAGTGTTAACTATAAGAAATGAGGTACAGGGTTTTGTTACCTCTTATGTTATTGTTTAAGACTATCCGGATTATCCTTTATCTAATGGTTCTTTGTTGGTTTCCCGGTGAAGTCCTTGCAACTCGAGATCTATCCGCGCTATTCTCCGTATTATAGTCATTTCATCCATTGATTTTTGATAATATATTGTGATTTGCTTGGCGGAACAAGGATTTGAAGACTTTGCCAAAAAAAAAATACCTAGTCAAGTGAACATGAAATGAATTTTTGCAATGTATAAGTTATTATCCATGTTCAAATTGTATGTTGAGATATTTGAATCCGTGTGTGAGGCATTTGAAAAGCTCTATGGGCCACGATCTAGTTTTGATCGGTTTTGGACAAGAGGAGGCGGACGACCGATGGGAAAAGCAAATGGCGTGGACGAGACTCGGGACAGGGAAGCTCCAGCACTGGCCGCAATAAAGCTGACGGTAAATATCGGTGTTGGGCTCTCCACCACCCGATCAGAATGCCCTGGTCGTCCGTCGCCAATCGTCTTGATCCAAATCATGTTTTCCTTCAATCTTCTTTCGTTCTTCCTGTTAATCAATGTTAATTGAGTGATTTTATGGACTTTAAGACCTAAAAGAAGTAAAACAAAAACTTAAATAAATGTGGGTTGCCTCCCACAAAGCGCTTGTTTATAGTCAATTACCTCGACTCCTTTTGTTTTTTCAAACGTGAGGTGCATTGACCAATGAAATCTCAATATCCTCGCTAATGGGTGCATCTGCAAGATAAGGTTTGAGTCATTGGCCATTGACAGCGAATGATCCTCCATTTGAGTCCCAAAGGATAACTGCTCCATATGGTTTCACTTCTTTAATTTTGAATGGTCCGGACTAACGTGATCTTAGCTTTCTAGGAAAAAGCTTAAGTCTTGAGTTAAATAACAGAACTTTGTCGTTTGGAGAGAACTTCTTTGGCACTATCTTCCTATCATGATAAGATTTGGTCCTCTCCTTACATATATTGGTGCTTTCATGCGCCAAATGTCGGATTTCTTCTAACTCATTCAATTGGATCGATCTTCTTTTACATTTTGTCTTGAGATTGTAGTTCAACTCTTTGATTTCCCAAGCAGCCTTGTATTCAAGTTCAACTGGAAGGTGACAAGCTTTTCCATACACAAGATGAAAAGGTGTCATTCCTAATGGTGTCTTAAATGTTATTCTATATGTCCAAAGAGCGTCATCAAGTTTGGCAGACCAATCCTTCCTTGTCTTTCATATCATTTTCTGAAGGATGCTTTTGAGCTCTCGATTGGAAATCTCGACTTGTCCACTGGTTTGTGGATGGTAGGGGCTTGCAACCTTATGTTTAACACCATGTTTCTTCAAAAGATTAGCAAAAATTCTGTTTAGGGAATGCGTACCTCCATCACTTGTGACAACTCTTGGGACTCCAAATCGAGGAAAGATGATGTATTTGAACATTTTGATGACCACATTTGCATCATTAGTGGGACTTGCTACAGACTCCACCCACTTAGACACGTAGTATACTGCCACAAGTATGTATTGATTCCCAAATGACGTTGGAAAAGGTCCCATGAAGTCTATTCCGCACACATCAAAGACTTCGACTTTAGGATAAAGTTTTATGGCATCTCACTCCTTTTGCTTATGTTTCCCATTCTCTGACAACCATCACATCTTGATACAAATGCTTGGGCGTCCTTAAAAATTGTAGGCCACCAAAAAAAAACAGCTTGTAAGATTTAAGAAACGATTTTGAATGTAGCGAAAGGGCCAACATAAGTTGAACTATGACATCCATGTAAAATTCAAGCAACATCTTCTTCTAGAACACACTTCCGAAACATCCCATCCTTACACTTTTTGTAGAGGTAAGGATCATCCCAAAAGTAAATCCAATATCCCTTAAGAAATTCTTCTTCTTGTATCCAAAGAACTGAGGGGGTTTGATGTCAGCTGCCAAAAAGTTGGCTATGTGTCGATACCATGAAGTCCCGAGTGAGCTTCTTCTCCTTGT
This sequence comes from Anastatica hierochuntica, assembly GCA_900406275.1. Taxonomy (NCBI): domain Eukaryota; kingdom Viridiplantae; phylum Streptophyta; class Magnoliopsida; order Brassicales; family Brassicaceae; genus Anastatica; species Anastatica hierochuntica. The sequence goes on from OVAN01006426.1 coordinate 19,360, forward strand.
TTCTGTCCGTGGGGGTGTTGAGGTTTCTTTGATGATGGCATTCATTGCATACACTTGTTCTTCTGGTAAGGAATCATTCATAGGGAGCGATTCTTCTATTCTCATTCGAGAGAGATGATCCGCCACACTATTTTATTCACCCTTTTTTTATCTCTGATATCCAATTCAAACTCTTGTAGCAAGAGGATCCACCTTATGAGACGTGGTTTGACATCTTTCTTTGGCAATAAGTACTTAAGGAAATCATGATCAGTATGAAAAATTACCTTAGAACTTACAAAATAGGATCATAACTTCTCAAACGCGAAGACAATCGCTAGAAGCTCTCGGTTGTTGCATAGTTGCATTGTGCATCATCCAAGGTCATAGTGAATAACATGAAGTTTCTTATCTTTCCTTTGTCCAAGAATAGCTCCTAAAACATAGTCACTCGGATCACACATGATTTCGAAAGGAAGTTCCCAATCTGGTGACTACACGATTGGGGCGCTGATAAGAGCATCATCGATCTTGTTAAATGCAATTAAGCATTCATCATTAAACTCAAAAACGTCCTTACATAGGACTTGAGTAAGAGGTTGAGCTATTTTGGAGAAATTCTTGATAAATCTCCTGTAAAAACCCGCGTGACCAATAAAACTCCTAATACCTTTGATGTTCATTGGCGGGCTGTAGACTCATCATAACTTCTATCTTTGCTTTGTCAACTTTTATTCCTTTTTCTAAGATTTGATGTCCAAGGACTATTCCATCTCTTACCATGAAGTGGCATTTCTCCCAATTGAGCACAAGAGGTTTGTCTTCGCACCGCTGAAGCACTTTACAGAGATTCTGTAGACATCCCTCAAAGGATGGTCCGTAAACTGAGAAGTCATCCATGAAGACTTCCATTTTCTCTTCTATGAAGTCATTAAATATTGACATCATGCACCTTTGAAAAGTTGATGGAGCGTTACATAATCCAAATGGCATCCTGCGATATGCAAAGGTACCATAAGGGTATGCAAATATTGTCTTTTCTTGATCATCTGGATAAATGAGAATTTGAAAGAACCCTGAATAACCATCAAGAAAACAATAATAAGGATGATTAGCAAGACGTTCCAGCATTTAATCAATAAATGGTAGAGGAAAATGATCCTTTCTGGTCGCGGCATTAGCTTCTTGTAATCAATGCACATTCGATGTCCGATGATGGTTCTCGTGGGGATCAACTCGTCGTTCTCGTTCCTGACAACTACTACTCCTCCTTTCTCTGGGACCACATGTATTGGACTGACCCATGTGCTATCCGAAATTGCATATATTACTTTGGCTTCGAGAAGCTTCATGATCTCCTTCTTGACTACATCCTTCAAGTTCGGATTCAACCTCCTTTGAGATTCAATAGAATAAGTTGATTCGTCTTCCAAATTGATTCGATGCATGGATATATCAAAAGATATGCGAGTGATATTATCAAGTGAATACTCTAAGGCCCTTCTATGATTTCTAAGCTCACATAGAAGTAGTGTGGTCTCCATATTGTTAAGTCATGAATTAAAGATAACGGGATATGTCTTGTTGGGACCCATAAAAGCATAACGAAATCCCACAGGAAGCTCTATGAGCTCGACCTTAGGAGCTTTTAGTTCACTCCAAGGGCCGTGGATCTCTTTAGGAATAAAATTAGGGGATGTTGGTCCGTCATCTTTATCTTCTAAATCTACAACTCTTTCAGGGTTGTCATAAGTTATGTCAGAATTCCGCTTTTTAACAAACCATTATGCTTCATTGCTGAGGTATCCATCTTCATCTTGGATTTGAGTTAGGACTATCTCTAAGGGATAATTTAGAATGAGTTTCTCATAGATTTCTCCAGAGTATTCAGCCAATTCATCCACCCAAAAGGCGTGTCCAACAATCGTTGGCTTCTGCAGAGACTTATCAACTTCTAACTGATGCAATCTTACGAAGAGAGGTTTTTAGTCTCTTCGAAGAAAGGAG
>OVAN01006427.1:0-21344 GCA_900406275.1 Anastatica hierochuntica
CATTATCCATGAAATCCATTTTTCTGCAAAACCAAGTGCTCTCAGGATATAATGAATAAACCCCCATTCAAGTTTGTCAAAAGCTTTGGCTATGTCCAATTTAAGAGCGATAAATTTTTTCTTTCTATTCCTTGTACATAAGCTATGAAAACATTCGTGTGCAATAAGCACATTATCCGTTATGTATCTATTAGGAATAAAAGCTGACTGATTCTCTGAAACAATTTTATGAAGCCAAGGTTTTAGCCTCTCTGCTAAAATTTTTGAAATTATTTTATATACCACATTGCATAGACTTATTGGACGAAAATCCTTGACCACTGTAGGATTCTCCACCTTAGGAATCACGCAAATGTGGGTTGAATTTAGTTCAGGATTTAGTTTACCAGTATTGAAGAAGCGGGATACCATTTGAGTTATGCTCTCTCCAAAAATGTGCCAGTGATTCTGATAAAATCCTGCATTAAAGCCATCAGGGCCGGAGCTTTTTCTTTGTTCATCATTTTTAGCGCCTTGATAATTTCAGATGAAGTGACAGGGGTAATAAGTTGCTCATTCATCTCATGAGTTACTCTTGGCACTAATGGGCACAACTTCTTGTATTCTGAAAAATCAAAGTTAGTTGAAGATGAGTAGAGTTCCGTAAAATATTTAAGTATAATACCAGTAATCTCCTTTGGCTTCGTATGTAAAATTCCTTGATCATCCGTAAGAGAGGATATATAGTAATTTGATCTCCTTTGCTTTGTAATTGCATGGAAATATTTCGTATTTTTATCCCCTCCACTAAGCCATTGAACTCTACTTTTTATCCTCCAAAATTCCTCCTCTCTTTTATATTCTTGTAATAGCTGATTTTTCAATGAGCTTATAACTGAGGAGTCTGGATAATCTTGATCTTGTGCCACTTGCAGCTGGTTTTGTAAATCTTCAATAGCTTTCCTAGCATTCAAATTCTTACCCCTTTTCCACTTAGCTAAGGCATCTCTAATCCTTTTTAATAGAAAAGAAATATCCACTTGTTGCGAATTCTCAATCACGCTATCATAAACACACTTAATTAAAGGATTAAGTTCTTCTTCATTTTGCCATCTATTATCATATTTAAAGAGCTTCTTACCCTCCCATTTTTTATCTGATGTGTTAAGGAGCAATGGTCTATGATTTGATCCTATCCAATTCAAAAGTTGGATATAAGCCTTAGGGTAAGCCATCCTCCAATCTACATTTGCTAATCCTCTATCTATTTTTGATCGAACCATATGTTTCCATCTATTGCCTCTCCATGTATATTTCCCTCCTATAACCTTTAAGTCCTTTAACCCCAATCTATTCACTAAAGATCTAAATGTAGAGAAAGTGTATTCCTTTCTTCTTGGTCCTCCCTTTTTATATGCATTACTTAAAATCTCATTAAAATCACCAAAAAGCAACCTTGGCCAGCCAATATAAATACCTTCTTCTTCTCTATCCATCATTTGTTTCCATTGATTATTTCTTAATTTCTTATTAGGATGTCCATAGATATACGACAAATAAAAAGCAACTTCTTCATCTTCGATTACTTGGTCAATATTATACATTATAGGAGAAGATACAATAAACAGTCTTACATTCTTATCCCAGAAGATTGCCATCCCTCCACTTAGACCATTAGGCGATAGAACAAAAAAGTGGTCATATCTGAGTTTTCCAACTACTTTTTGTACAATATGATCATGATTTTTAGTTTCCGAAAGGAGCATGACATGGGGATTATATTTCCTCCTAATGTCTAACAAAAAATTTTCTGTCAAGGGGCTCTCAATTCCTTGACAGTTCCAATGCAAGATCCTCATGAGGCATTGGGTGGTTTCAGGGTCGCCACCCTCCCTTGGTTTACTGAAGGTTCATCATAAGCAGGTAGGTTAACAGGTAAGAAACTAGATGCTTACACTTCAACTCCTTCTAAACCAGATATAATAGCCTTTGGAGTTACAAACTTATCTTCTACTTTCTGTCTACTAGTAGCACCATGCTCCACATCTAACCTATCTCCAATTTTCCTTTTTATTCCACCCATAACTACAGAAGAAGAACCAACCTCCCTAACTGTGATCGGTTGAACATTCATTGGCGTAGGCCTAACATCAGACATATCTCTGGTCCCCTTACTGCCTTTATCAGTATGTTCACCCAACGTGTTCTCATCCATAACATCATCAGACTCATTTCCGTAGAGAGCTTGATTCTGGGAGTTATCTTGTTGATTCATATTTTCATCCGAGGGTCTAACAGATTGTTCTCTATCATCATCATCCCAACCAGGAGCCATGAGGGGAAGTTGCGGTGGTGTGGCATGGGTTGGACACTGTGATGAATCATGAGCAAGATCCCCACACAAAAAAAAAAACTTCCTAAGTTTCTTGTATCTGTACCTGAGAAGTATCGGAGGATTTCCATCTTCAAAATCAATACTTCGTACAGTGATAATCTTTGTATTAGTCGACATTTCAACTTGAATCCAAACCTCCCCTGGTCCTTCTTTGGATGGTTCCTGAATTCGGACCGTTTTCACATACCCAAGCTCACTACCAATCTCTTTAATCATCTTCTTGGTCTTGTACTCATCAGGGATGTTCTCGATTTGGATCCAGAAAGTAAGAACTTTGAGGAAGTCTTGCTCTGTTCTCCGATTCCAACGATCAAGAGCAACAATCCAATCACGAAAACACCATGGTCCATGCTCCAAAATCGATTGAATCTGATGCTCATCACTGAGAAAAAACTATAGAGTACCGTCTTCAGTTATACGTGTCATTGTTTCATCATCAAGTTGCCAAGCTTTCAACAGTGCTGCCTTCATATACTCCGGTCTGTGATGTTGAGGATTCAAGACTCTAGCCATCAGACTCCTTTGATTGTTGAGTTCTCTTTGCCGATGAGCTTCAGATGATAGCTTAAGAGGGATTCTTTCAGACCCTAGGTTCAGTTGCTGCAAAGATCTCCACAAATCACTCGACATAGATGAAATTAGAAGTGAGTAGAACGAGTTTTGAGTAGAGAAAATAGAAAAAAACCGCACAGAGACAGATCTGAGACGCTAAAATGGCGACAATGAAACCCTACAAGAGGGAAAGTTCCAGAGAAAAGAGAGGCACGATTTTTCTTTTATTTTAACACATAATTTGATGAAGATTTAAAATTTTAAGATTAATTATATGTAAATAATTATTGACATTAATTTGATTAAATTTAATTGAATTATTTATCATCCAAATAAGTATGCATATTAGATATGTATGAGTTATATTTTCTTGATTTTTGTCAGATATTTATTTTAAAATAAGAGTGTAACATCCCGTTTCCTCGACACAATCTTTCTTATTTTTTCAAGCCTTTTTTTTAGCTTTTCCTAAATCAAAACATTAAAACTCATTAATTCAATTTAATTAAAAAGCATACTTTCTCTTGTTTTTAGAAAAGTCTAACATCGAAAAAAACACGATCACTCTCTTCCTTCATTCCACTATAAATAGAGTCCTCCCCCTTTACTTTCTCTTAACCAAGCCAAAGCAATGCTTTGTACAAGAGGTCAACTTCTTAGTCAGCCTCCATTGGCTTTTAGCCACTACCTCCAGCGGAGTTCTTTTCTTGCAAGTTCCAGGATTTTACTTTCCAAGTTCTTTTTGGAGTTCCGGGCAATTTTCCAGAAGGTCCCAGCGAGCTTCAGCGTTCTTTCCGGTAAGTCTATCTTTTCCTTTCTTTTCTTTTCTTTCCTTTCTAGTCATCAATTAGGTTAGTTAGTTGGTTCGATCGGTTAGGATCGTTAGGTTTTTTGCCTCAGCCGGTTTAGCCGTTAGGTCCGAGTTAACATGTTCGGTCCGGTTTTGCCAACTTAGGTTCTTTTACTCAACTTTTCACATTTTCAATTATGCTTTGCCCCTAATCCCAAGTTTCCTTTCTGGGCAGTTTTAAAATATGGTAGGTTTTCAAGTTTGGCAGCTTCCAATTTAGAAAAATTTCCTTTCCGTGCAAGTTTCCCTTTTTGGTAAGTTTGTGAGTGAGTTCTAACTCAGGTTTTCTAGTCCATGTTTTTCTTTTTGAAGGTGGATCATCAGCCACTCAAGCCGAGAGTTCAGATTTGTAGGAAAGGTGAGGGCTACAGAACATCAGATTTCTTAGCATTTCACATTTTTCCGTTATGTTTTGCCTCTGGTCCCGAGTTTCCTTTTTGGGCAGTTTCCAAATAGGGCAAGTTTCCCTATTTGATAACTTCCATTTTATGAAAGTTTCCTTTTCGGACAGGATTTACTTTTTGGCAGGTTCCCGAGTGAGGTAAAACTCGGGTTTTCAGGTTCATGTTTTTCTTCCCGGGAGTAGGTCGTGAGCCAGTCAAGCCGAGAATTCAAACTTGTGGGGAAGGTGATGCAACCATGACCAGCAGCTCTATCAATGGAAGGAAAGATCGATATGAACCAGCTAGGCCAAGGATCATGACACGATCTAATGGTTTTGCTAAGGAGCTAACTGGTATGATCCACGAGGTATTAGACCGAGAGAAACATATGGATTCAAGATAGATCATGTTGGAATTGAATAATCATGGAAAATCAATCTTTGGACATGTCTTAGTCCATACGAAGAAAGGCCCAACAACCATAAACTTTCTATGGTCGAATAATATATCAATTTGACGGTAATGCGAAAATCTACAACCATGCGAAAGGGCAAACCGAGATATTTAATTGTTCGATTTGTATTCTTATTTTTTTAGCACTATTTCTTTTGGTTTAGTATTTTCGATTTGGTTTAGTAGTTTAGGAAAACCCTTTAGGTTTTCTACGTAAGCTTTGTAACGCAGACTTTAAGAATTCATTCATGGTTTTAAAAAAAAGTTTTATCTTTTCTTTTTCACAAAGTTGTGAATCTCTGTTCATCTTTGGACAATGTTTAAGATCAATCAAAGAGTTCATTCTCTAGATCCTAAACATTCCTATCCAACCATCAATCCATCGATTCTATCTCCATAAATTCGCAGAAACAAACCAAAAACCATTCAGAAAATTTCGATCTCTTAGTTTCAGAAATATTAGGGACTAAAAACCTTCTAAAAGCTCAAGGGACTAAGAATCTCCCAACCAGTATTGCATCATGTGGTAACAGAGCAATCTAAACAAGAGATCACGAGTTTTTCTTCTTCTCTTTCTGTGATTTTCAATTATGTTTTTGGGGAAACATCTATTTCGATTTGTTTCATCACTTTTATTCATCTCTTTTCTGTCTATCTATAAACTGCAAAAGGGCCAACCAGTTTCATAACAAAAAAATCGAAAACAACATCACATAAAGCTGAGGAGAAATCCAGCTCTGGTGGTAAAGCCTTTTACAAACAAAAATCTTTCAATTCGTCTATCTTCTCTTTTGGGGTGGGGAATTTATTTCTTAAGATTGATTTTGTTTGTTCTTTGCTGAACCTTGGATTCACGAAAAATAAGAAAAGAAAACACAAAAAAAATCGAGAGAAACACTTGAGAGTTGTGAGGCTTTGGCTATTAAATCTAACATGTTTGTTTAAGTGATCTCCGTAGGAAAAGATGTCTGATCATGAGTCTAAAGATGTTGTTTCTCTTGACATTAACAAATTTCAGATGAAGGCATTAGCTTCTAAAATTGTTAAAAGGCTGTGAACTAACAATCTAACCAATTCTTCTATCAAGTGCGCAGATTTCGCAGGTTCAGAAGGATGCTAGGAGCAAGACGAGGAGTAGAATACCATCTTTCTGTGGCCTAAATGACCATGATGGTTATTTAGAGTGGGAACAGAAAATGGAACTTGTTTTCGATGGCCAAAATTATTCAGAACGAAAGAAGGTCAGATTGGCTATAACCGAGCTCTATGGTGATGCCCTTCAATGGTGGGAACCACTTGTTACTTCTAGAATAAGGACAGGAGAAGCACAAGTTGCATCCTCGTTTGAGTTGAAACACTTCATGAAGAAACACTTCGTTTATGAAAATCACAGCAAGAAACAATCTAGACAGCCAAGGACGTCTCCATCACCTAAGCAAAGATGTTCAATCAAACGTCTTTTCCCAGAAGTTGATAGTCCAAAGCGTTGCAAAAAGCAGGAAAAGGAGGTCGCAGAACATGAATTTTCCCTTTTCTCTCCTCAAACTGAATTTATTTTCAGTAATGCTTGTGATAAACTAACCTGTTTTGAGCCGGAGAAACCGAGTAGTCTTGTTTCAGTGTCTCAGATTGTAGAAGGCAACGCAACAGAAGAAGAACAGAAGAGTTTACCACAAGAAGAAGTGTTAGATCAGCCAACCAACATTGAAGTAGAAAGAAGTGCTGAGTCATCCTTGTCCAATCTGCAAGAACGTGAAATTTGTTTCCTGCAAACTCTAAAACAACAAACTCGAGGTAAGTATCTAGACTCCCAGAAACGAATTAAGCCTAACTTGTTATCTTTAGGTACAGAACAAAATTTTTTGAGGTCTATACTATGCAAAGAGTGGGATTACAATGAACCAACATTGAATCCTCCTGAATTTGTTATTCAAGAAGCAAACCGAACAAGCTGCCTAGAAAATAGATTTGACGTAAGAGCGTTTCGAGGAACATATCTTTCCAACCAAAGGGAATTAGGAAACAAGCTCAAGTGTTCTGGAAACCTTACTCTTCAGAGCATCTTTACCAACTGGATTCATCACAACGAAATTTCAGACCAGAAAGTTATGAATTTTACAAACTGGTCATATCTGATTGTTCGCGATCTGGACGTATCCACGCTCCAAGGAGCACTCCGTGCAAACCAGATATATTCAAGGGGTGAATCAAATTTTTCCAGATTTTTAAGTCATCAAGGAACCATGTCAAACAAATTTGAGGCAAAAAGAAAATATGAGATGAAAGATATTGATCCCACAAAATAGGTCATTCTGCGCTTGCCTGGTTTTGATACTTCCAGGTTTGAAATACTTCAGTCCGACATATGGCGACCAGGGAAGTTCTCTAAGATATTTTTTATGTCTTTCAAGAGTATTTATCTTTGAATACACATATGATTCGTTTGTCTCTGTCAAAAGGATCTAATGCTTTTTTTTGCAAAGCCGTGAAACGCTCAAGAAGAATCTATAAGCGAGAGGAGGATGAGTGATTCAAGCCACCTGATTTGGACTAGAACAAGCATCAAGACGTCAATTACTTCATTCTGATCAAAGAAGCACCGCCTGATTCAAATCTCAAGCCCAAACCAAGCAAAAACATTTTCAGAATAAGACTCTTACTCTATGATTATTTCGCTGGTGCTATCTTGTTCTTAGTTTATGCAGATTTGATGAATGCATTGGAAATCATAAACATGGTCAATGACAATGCTTTTCAGCTTGATCAACAAGGTAATCATTTAGTTACCTCTACTTTCAACGTTGCTGATATAATTTCTCTCCATGTAGATGATGCGGGTTTGAGGACAAATCCTTTTAAAGGAGGAGGGAATGATGCAACCATGACCAACAGCTCTATCAAGGGAAGGAAAGACCGGTATGAACCAACTAGGCCAAGGGTCATGGCACGATCTAATGGTTTTCCTAAGAAGCTAATTGGTATGATCCATGAGGTATTAGACCGAGAGAAACATATGGATTCAAGACAGATCATGTGTGGCTTGAATATTCATGGAAAAATAAAACTTTGGACATTTCCTAGTCCATAAGAAGAAAGGCCCAACAACCATAAACTTTCTATGGTCGAATAATATATCAATCTGATGGTAATGCAAAAATCTACGACCATGCGAAAGGGGAACCGAGATATTTAATTGTTCGATTTGTATTCTTATTTGTTTACCATTATTTTTTTTGGTTTAGTATTTTCGATTTGGTTTAGTAGTTAGGTTTTGTACTTAAGCTTTGTAACGAAGACTTTGAGAATTCATTCATGGTTTTAGCAAAAAGTTTTATCTTTTCTTCTTCTTCACAAAGTTGTGAATCTCTGTTCATCTTTGAACAAACTTATCGCTACAGAATTAATTCTCTAAGAGCCTTTTCTGTTTAAGATCAATCAAAGAGTTAATTCTCTATCCAACCACTTATATCCAACCATCAATCCATCGATTCTATCTCCATAAATTCACAGAAACAAACCCAAAACCATTCAGAAAATTTCGATCTCTTAGTTTCAGAAAGATCAGGGACTAAAAACCTCCTAAAAGCTCAAGGGACTAAGAACCTCCCAACCAGTATTGCATCAAAAGGTGAGGGCTATGGAACATCATATTTCTCAGCTTTTCACATTTTTTGTTATGTTTTGCCCTTGGTCTTGAGTTTTCTTTTTGGGCAGTTTCCAAATATGGCAGGTTTCCATATTTGGCAGCTTATATTTTATGAAAGTTTCTTTTTCGAGCAGGTTTCCCATTTTGGCAAGTTCCCGAGTGAGGTCTAACTCGGGTTTACAGGTCCATGTTTTTCTTTCCGGAGGTGGATCGTCAGCTAGATAAGTCGAGAGTTCACACTTGTGGCAAAGGTGAGGGCTAGACCCATATACTCCTCAAGATTTCTTATTCACTCTTTCTCGCATAATTTAGCACCGAAACATACTGTTTGAGTTTTTTTGGAGTCTTGCTTGATTTTGGATGAATGTTAGGACTCATTTCACATAGTACTTTTATCCTATAATTGTCAGATTAGGGTAAACTGATATTGTTTGCTAATTACGCAAGATTGATATGTGCATGTAACGAATGAGTTTATTCTGTGAGCCAAGGTCCCGCGGACTGAGGTTACTAAAGATTCGAGTTGAATAGCGCTCGGGTTATGCGGTGTAGTTGTATATAATGATGGTCGATGCAGAGATTGCGGGCACGGAGGCCCGTATTCTCGAATTCGTGTTGTAGGGTTGGCAGGGATATAAGGACGAAAGCCTGTATGCCAGAGTCTTGTTTGTGTTGGGTGCAAAAGTATGTCGATCTGTTATTCCGTAGCCCTGTATGGATCGATAAAGCGTCTATGGGCGGTGTTGATGGTAACTTCACCATACAAAGAAAGCCTCTTTGGGGGGGGGGGGGGAGGGGCCCCCCTTTTGCCGCCAATTTTTATAATTNTGGGTGCATTAGATGTCGTGTGTATGCATGTTTTAGGACTAGATTACGTGGTTGAATTGCTTAAGTTGGGTCTGCAGACTTATGGTTCCCCTAACATTCCCCACCTCAGTAAGTGACTCCCACGTTGCTCACTTCCTCTTTTCCCATCTTCGTTCAGGTTAGACTAACGAGTAGTTGAAAAAGTTGGACGGTTCTGGTTTTATTTTTAGGATGAACGATATTTATAATTTCTTTTCTTTTTACTCGATATTTTTATTTATTTATTCGAATAAGACTCGATTTGCTTTGGTTTGGATTTATCGGATAATGGAATGTGGCTTAAGTTTAACAAAAGTTGATTCAGGGATGATTGTGGTTACTTGAGTTATAAGTTAGGGTTAGTGACACGCCGTTCTCGAGAGAGGATGAGACGGTGTTTCATTTTGGTATCAGAAAATGTCGGTTGTCTCGGTTCTGACCCGGGAGGCGGTTAGGAAGTATTTGCAGTGACTAAGTCGTATTTTCAACGGTTTTGAGAAACATTTGGGACTTTGGATTTTTCAAAATTTAAAGGCATCAGACTTTTCAGTACTATTCAATTAATCGTTAGTGTTTTCTAGTTCTTAGTAAAGTCAATCCATCTTGTTTCTTTTTAAAGTCCTATCCCAGTTATACGAAGTTTGGTTGGAAACCAAGTGGGGAAGTAGTTGACTCCAGAATTCGGCACGAATTCCCTATAAGAAGGGAGAATTGTAACATCCCGTTTCCTCGACCCATTATCTTTCTCATTTTTGCAAGCCTTTTTTTAATATTTACTAAATCTAAGCTTTATAGCTCATTAATTCAATTTAATTAAAAAAGCCCAATTTCTCTTATTTTTAAAAAACGTCCCACATCGGAAAGAATATGATATCTCCCTTCCTTTATTCCCCTATAAATAGAGTCTTCCCTCTTTATTTTTTCTTCACCAAGCCAAAGCAATGCTTTGCAAATGAGGTCAGCTTCTCAGCCACTCTCTACCTGTTTTTTGCCAGTGCCTCCGGCGAGTTGCACAGATTTTTCCTGTAAACTTTCCGAGTTCTTTGCGGACTGCTAGACAATTTTTTGGAAAGTCCCGACGAGCTCCGACGCTCTTTCCCATAAGTCTATCTTTTCCTTTCTTTTCTTTTATTTTCCTTATAGTCCTCGGTTGGGTTAGTTAGATAGTTCGACTGGTAAGGATCTAATAGGTTGTTGGCATCACCTGGTTTTTCCAGTTTAGGTTCTTTTCGTTAGGTTTTCACATTTTTTGTTATGTTTTGCCTTTGGTCCTGAGTTTCCTTTTTGGGTAGTTTCCAAATATGGCAGGTTTCTATATTTGCAGCTTCCATTTTATGAAAGTTTCCTTTTCAAACAGATTTCCCTTTTAGGCAGGTTCCCGAGTGAGGTCTAACTCGGGTTTCCTGGTCCATGTTTTCTTTTCGGAGGTGGATCGTCAGCCAGTCAAGTCGAGAGTTCAGACTTGTGGCAAAGGTGAGGGCTAGACTCATATACTCCTCAGACTTTTCTTACTCACTCTTTCTCGCGTAATCTAGCACCGAAACATATTGTTTGAGTTTGTACGGAGTCTTGTTTGCTTGCTTTATTTTGGATTAATGTTAGGGTTTATTTCACATAGTACTTTTTATCCATTAATTGTCAAATTCGAGTAAACTTGTATTGTTTGAGAATTACGCAAGATTGATATGTATATGTAACGAATGAGTTAATTTTGTGAGACTAGGTCCCACAGACCGAGGTTACTAGAGGTTCCAATGGGATAGCGCTCGGGTTATGCGTATATATATATATATATATATATATATATATATATATATTATGTAGGAGGCTTAGCAGAGAATACATGGTTGAAGTGCTTAAGCTGGGTCTGCAGACTGATGGTTCCCCTAGCATTCCCCACCTCACTGAGTGACTCCCATGTTGCTCACCCCCCTCTTTTCCCTTCTTTTTTAGGCGAGTCTAATAAGTAGTCGGACAAGCCGAATTGTGATGGTGTTATTTTTGGGATGAACGAGATTTATAATTTATTTTATTTTTATTCGATATTTTTATTTATTTATTCGGATTAGACTTGATTTGCTTTGGTTTGAATTTATCGGATAATGTAACGTGATTTATGCTCAACAAAAGTTGATTATGGGAAAATTGCGGTTACTTGAGCTCTAAGTTAGGATTAGTGACACGCTTTTCTTAAGAGAGGATGAGACGGGTGTTACATAAAGATTGGATTTAATTTAGTTCCTCAAATAATTATCAAGTATTTTGATGTGTCTAGTCTTATCAAGTGTGAAAACTCAAATTGTTGTATGGTGGACTTATCAAAGCAGCGTTCTACAATGGTTTGAAAGTAAGACGGATGTTAACAGTCAAAATTTGAATCATTGTATAGTGGGTCTGCTAAATTAAAAGTGATACGTGTTACTATATGAACGAGATTGGTTTACTTGATTAAGCTATATGAATCTTTATGGGTTTAGAGACATAAGGTTGGATAAGACATAAGATGTCATACACAACCAAGAGTTATATTGCATATAGTAAATAAATGTGTTGCAGGGGATGTAGCTTAAGCTCACTTGAATTCTAATGAAATATGAATCTTAAATCATTACATTCATTTTGAGGAAAATTTTGTTTAAAGTGTAATGACAGTTTTCTTAAACGTTAAGGATGCTCAAGAATCATGAACATCATATTATATTTTTTTCATTTCCGACAATATGTCAATCCTCACAACTTCCATTCATTATAATATGTTCTTAGGATGGAAAATTTTAATTTATTATACTTCCTCAAATTGTATTGAAATCTGGGTAATTTGAAATGTTCAAGGATAAATAAAAAATCACATGACATAAAAATTAAAACTCTATAATTAGATCGAACAAGTGAATTTCTAAGCCCGACTTTATGTGATCATCTCAGATAATGTAAAATTGTTTCATAGCTTACTCTTTTAAGAACACCATAGTAAAATGGTATGTTTGAAAGGAGAAATCTAACTATGATATATGGTTCGATCAATAATGAGTCAACAGATCTTCCTTTATTCTTTTGGTGATATACTCTAGAAACGGTTAGCTGCTGATTAGCTTATACCTAAAATTTGATAAATGCTACTTTGTTATTAAGAAGATTTAATATTATTATTTTTACTATCCAGTTGAGAACAAAATGTTTGTTGCTCGGAATGGTAATTTTCGAAAGTAACCAGTGGGACTAAAATATTACTTGAGTATGTTCGAGAGCCATGTGAGGATGTTCTAATTTCTCTTGAAGAACATCAATTAGATCTACTAAGAGTCGTGAAATTCATACTTGTGGAACATAAGGTACAAATGTTTGGACTTGTCACAAACCTAATATATTTGGAATTTGGATGACATATCATCATGATTGGGAGAATGACGAACTTACATTTTTCAAGGAAGTAATGATGGGCCCTGACTCTCATAAACTCTTTCAAACCATAGGAAACCGAAATGGAGGCCATCTTGGTAAACAAAATATTGATTTTGGAAGATTTACTCGATGTCGTTAAAATCATTGAGTGTAAATGTGTCTTTAAAAAACCGATCTAACATGGATCGTGATATCCATATATTAAAAGCTAGACATATTAGAAGTAATAAGTATATTAATGGTATTGATTATGAAGAAATATATTCACTAATTGAAGAATTTAAGTCCATTCGAGTTCTCCTAGCTATTGCTGCATATGAAATATTGGCAAATAGATGTGAAACAGATCTTCATATTGGATACTTGAAATGGATGTGTACATGGCATAACATGAAAGTCCACAGATCTTTAAACTGTAAAGTGTTAGGAAGGTATGCAAACTTCATCGTTCCATTTATGGCATGAAGTGAACATCTCGGAGCTACAATCTTCAATTTAGTGAAACGATAAAAGAGTTTAGTTCTAATAGAATTGAAAAACTCTGCGTTTACAAGAAAACTAATGGGATCACAATTGTCTTTTTGATATTGTATGCATATTTCATATTGCTTAATGGAAATGATGTTCCTTTGCTTAAGTCTGTTGAAGCATGGTTGGGAATTGATTTCTTGACAGAAGCCATGAGAGAAGCCGCCTAGTTTTGAAATAAAGATCTTTAAGGATAGATTAAATAAGCTAGTTAATGTGTGTCAAGATCCATTTGTATACTTTACAGTTCGATTAAGGTTCAGATTCGGGGTTTTTTTTTGATAGGTTTGAGTATTTTGCCTAACCCTACCATTACTTTTCAAAAAACCTTTTTTCATGGCATTGTAACATATTCTAATTTAAATGGCTCTTTACTCTTGCTTATTGTTGTGATTGTATATTCTTGCTCTGGTTTTGAATCTTATTAGAATCTGATACATCTTTTGCTGCAAGAACTTTGAGTATGTTGTTGATTTTGTTCTGTAAGTTTAATGTTGTAGTGATTGCGAATTTGATTCTTTCTTTTTCAGCGCGGAAAGACACGCAAGGGGAAGGGTCTATGGCCTTGGTAGTGCTCAGTACAAGGACTCCACTCTTGAGCCTCCTCCTGTCTCATTGAAGAGAAGCCTAGACATGGAGTTGCACATTAGCGGATTGGAGGCTAACGCAACATCTGTCAAGCAAGACCTCAACACCTTCAAGAATGAGTTCAAGGAAGAGATGGTGGCAACAAGATCCACCCTCAATCAGATTCTACAAGCTCTGTTCGTGCAACCCCTGCTCCACCAGCAACTCAACCTCAAGCATAATCAAGTCAGCCAACACCCCGAGCGCAGATTCAACAAGCTCTCACCAATCAAACCTCTATTCGTGTAACCCCTACTCCACCAGCAACTCAACCTCAAGCATCATCAAGTAAGCCAACACCCCAAGCGCAGATTCCATCTGTTAACACAAATCAGCGATCTGATTTGGAAAGATGGTGTGCTGAAGAGCTAGGTCTTTAGAAAGTAATGTTGATGTAGAAGGTTATATATGTAGAACTCCTATCTTTTGGACTTGTAAGATATAATCTAAACTTGTATCTTTTGTGCCACAAAGTTTGTGGTTTCAACTTGTAACTTTTTATGACCACAAAGTATGTGGTTATAACTTATAACTTGAAATTTTTTATGAGTTTTATAAATATTATGAATGTTTTTCTGTTTATATAATGCATTTTATTTTTTTTTTATATTTTTTTCGTCTATAGCCACGAAACTTATCGTGGCAAATGAAATTGCCACGAAAGACCACCTCTGTTTCATGGCTCCAAACAGTCACGAATTTGCCATGAAAAAAACGTCGGTAATATTACAGCTACGAAATGAAACGTATCAATTCGTGACAAAAATACACACGAATTAATCGTGGCTATTTGTGCCACAGAGCCACAAAATTTACGTAGCAAATCGTAGCATAATGGGCCACGAAACCATCGTGGCAAAATCGTGACAAAAATACTACGATTAGCCACGAAATATTTTTGCTACAATCCTATACCACGTTTTTCGTATCGTGACATTTTGTGGCAAATTCGTCATGTAGCCACGAAATATTGTCTATACGCGTTATTTCTACTAGTGTGAGTCTTTTACCTACTTCAAAGCTAATGTTCTTAATTATATAACATCTTCAATGTTACAAGAGAGGTTTAGTCATTATTTATATTTAAAAATAAGATAGAGTAAATACGTATCAAAATTATTATTCATTATTTAGAGTCATATGAAAATTGTTTCTTCTGATATTTATTTTTGAAGGAATAACTATTGAATATTATAGTTTTAAATCCAAAAGTTTATAGGACATAATGATACAAACTTGAAAAAAATTTTGGAGGTCCATACATTAATTGAATATGGTCTGATTGAAGACCATTATTTGTATCTTACCCATGGGCTTAGAAAATATTTGGACAAGGGCTACTTAAACCTAAACTTTTTTTTAGCACACAACACAATTTATAGTATAAATGAAATCAAGATAAACCCTAACTAAAGTAGTAAAAATTGATTAACTATATTACAAATAAATATTCCATTGTAAAAAGATAACTTAAAATTTGGAGGGAAAAAACCACAAACTCAAATTTTGGTAAAAAAAATAAAGTTAAATTATCTTAACCTTTTATAATTTTTAACTTTGAGCAATAGCACTACAGTAATGGTTATCAAAACCAGACCACAACTTATGATGGTTTAGTATGGCACTACACTAGATCAGGCCAATATATGGTAAATTCAAGGTATAAGCTTCTGAATTCGGAGGCAATAATTCGGATCAATAATAATGGATGGGGACTGGGCTTGGAGGCTTTGAAAACATTCCCATGGACGATAATGTGCCCACTGAAAATTCAACATTTCCTCTGGCAAATCGTTACTGGGAGTTTGGCGGTGACGACGACACAAATTGGGAGAGGGATCACTTGTGATACCTTGTGTAAACACTGTGGTCTCGCTGAGGAGACCATCAATCATGTTTTCTTTGAGTGTGACTCGCTTGGGCATATTTGGAGTTCTAGTAGAAATCCAGCGAAACTAGAGGATTTCCCAACAGACTCTCTATTTTCCAATTTGGACTACCTTTTATGGCGAAATCCTCGACGAAATCAAGAGAAGGCTAGAGACCTTTTCCCATGAATCTTTGGTTAATTTGGAAGACAAGGAATCAAAACGTATTCCAAGGAGTCCACCTAGAAGTTGAGGAGATTCTGAAAAATGACGAGTCTGAATTGTTGGCCTGGGAGGACGCACAAGTTCCTCCTCCTATGGTTGATGATGGGGTGACTATGGATGGCACAAGGTCTATTGGACTATGTTGCTGTAAAGATAGATCGTGGAAACAATCGGTACCTTTTATTGGAATAGGTTGGATTTGTCTTGACTGAAAAAATTCGGTAGTTTTAGTTGGAGCAATGTGCCTTCGCCGAAGTCTTTCTCCTTTGCATTTAGAATGGGAAGCGCTTCTGCTGGCCATGTCAGAACTGATTCGTAGAAGAATTGATTGCCAGATGTTCGAGATAGATTGCATGAAGCTACTTACGATTACCGAGGATCCGAATGATTGGCCAACTTTCTACACATATATTCAAGAATTTGAACGTCTTCGTGGTCATCTACCAGGATTCACATTATCCAAAATCCCGCGCACAGCGAATACACAAGCAGACAACCTAGCTCAAGGATCCCATAGTTTACATTGATATTATTCTTTTATAGATTCCTCTCCTCCGGTTTGGACAACCAATTTCGGAATGACTATCTGATTTAGTGTTTGGTTGGAAAATTTTTTTTTTGAGCAATAGCAAAAGTTTGACTTTACCATTTTTCTTTGCGTAAATTTCATGATTAGATATATTTATATTTGTTAGTTAACAACTATTTTCACTACACAATTACTTAAAATTGTACATTTGAATTTCATTTTCATATTCAGTTGTGGTTATTGACAAAAAAAATTCACATATTGCTAAAAGTGTTAGCTAGAATATGTAGATTGATGATAAACCAAAATAAGCTAATTGATTATTTTATATTTTTTTAGGCGATTGATAAAAATAATACCTAGTCTCAAAAATTTGAAAGTTCACGCAACAACTTCTAATGTAAATGAAATAGGATGAACCTTATGATTAATGGATCAAAATTAATATACCCCATCCAACAAGTAACTTTACTAGGGTAAATTACGTATTTGCCATATTTTGGTAAGGGATAATAAGCCACTTAATAGAAACTTTGCGAATTTGCCATTAAATTTAATGTTTACTAGACAATAAAACCTCGAGTTTTGTCTTGTTTTTATTTTATCAAATGACATGATACTCTTTTTATTATAGTTTTCATGTGCATAGCCATATTTTGGTGACATTTTTTGAGTTAAACCTTAATAATTTTTTCTATTTTACATCTGAATGTTTTTTTGGAATCATTAAGACAGAAAATAGAGACATGGTTGATGTTTGTAAGAAGTTTATATAACATGCTATTAACTAAGATTAATAATCAGTACACCAAATTAAACAAAATGTTATGAAAATCAAGATCAAATACTAAATTGTTGTATATATGTTCTAATATATATAACTAGAAACTAGAAATGAAAATGTCGGAAGACGATGTGCTGCGCTAACCAGAAAAACTTCTAGGTGGATTTTTCTAAAGAATGCGGGGAAAGAAAATAAAAGTTTTGACATTCAACAATTAAACACCTTGTGCCTTTGTTTACTTTGTTGTGGTGATTCTCTTACCTTCCTTGACGATGATTATGCATTGATCTCCTTTCGTTATCCTCATGCCACATAGCAGGTAGGGATTACAAGTTTCCTATGTTGATAATCTAAACGAACACAGAGAAACAACAAATTTAAACTACGAAAAAATATTTATAGGTAAAATTTCATAGAAAAGAGATGACAATAACAAACAACAAACATCATGGTCAAGGATGGATGAACATTAAAATCTAGAGAAAAAGGGAAAAAGGAACCCTTAGGAAAACCATAAAATACACTCAGATGAGTGGATATTAAACCCTATAACAAATGGGAAAGACGACCCCTTGGTGCAAACCATAAAACGTATTCAAAGGATTGGAGTTAGTAGAAGTGGTATGCTTTGTTAGCCTGGACATATAGTAGTTCTATGTTCATCAACTGCCCCTCTTACTCTTTGATCCTAGTTTTAAGACTTTAAGAACCATCTCTTGTTGTAAAACAAATAGTTTAGAGTTGTGAATCAAAATTCGAAACATGTGGTATCTTATAATATATATTATCAAAAGGTTTTAAAAATTTCGCGGTGAAGAATTAGCCTCAGACAATATGTTCTTAAGATGGATAATGCTTCAAAACATGAACATGGCCTTGCATTGTGCCGTTGTCATAAAATCTAGGACCCTTAAAATATGTATAGGTAAAATTTTATAGAAAAGAGATGACAATAACAAACAACAAACATCATGGTCAAGGATGGATGAACATTAAAATCTAGAGAAAAAGAGAAAAAGGAACCCTTAGGTAAATCATAAAATATACTCAGATGAGTGAATATTAAACCCTATAACAAATGGGAAAGAGGAACCCTTTGTGCAAACCATAAAACGTATTCAGAGGATTGGAGTTAGTAGAAGTGGTATGCTTTGTTAGGCTGGACATATAGTAGTTCTATGTTCATCAACAGCCCCTCTTACTCTTTGATCCCAGTTTTAAGACTTTAAGAACCATCTCTTGTTGTGAAACAAATAGTTTAGAATTGTAAATCAAAATTCAAAACATGTGGTATCTTATAATATATATTATCAAAAGGTTTTGAAAATTTCGCAGTGAAGAATTAACCTCGGACAATCTGTTCTTAAGATGGATAATGCTTCGAAACATGAACATGGTCTTGCATTGTGCCGTTGTGTCATCTAGTAACTAGAACAATAGGAACAATCTTACTGGTCATGAAAATGTCACCAACACAAACACACACAGATATCAACCGATAATGTATCTTACTAACCTGAATGGCCTATTGTTTTAGGTGATTCATAGATTTCATAATTGTTTCTAACCCTGAAGAAGTTAAAACCTTGTGTTTACTCAAAGCTCAACCGAAAAATCATATAAGAAATACTCAAGAGATGTGAAAACTTGAATTGAGTTTTTCTTTGTCGAATATGGTTTGTAGCAAAAGAAATGGATTTCATTAAAATCCTCAAGATATTACAAGCAATATGTCTTATACCAACCTTTAGGGAAGACTTGAGTCATAACAATATAATTGGCAAGATAATGAAATTGTGGAGATGAACGACTGTATATTGACTTGACTAGAGGCTCGCCTCTCTCCTGCAACGGGGAGAAACATTTTATTTAATAATGAGTCTATATATATTGTTTTTGGAATGTGCGTGACATAAATAGCCATGATAAGCAGAGACCTTTTTTTCATTCGTTTAACTCTACTCAGCCTCATTTTAGAGCCCTTCTAGAAACACATATTGTTGGGGTCAAAAACGGTAACATCGAAATCGACGCCCGAAACTTCTGGAGGCCTCCAAATACAAACTTCGAAACGATACGAAACATCCGGGAACATCGGACAACCGCATCATTTCGGGAAAACATCTGAACACCGATTGACGCCAAACCTACGAACGAGTCTTGAAACCGATTGACGACTGAACTAGAGGCCGATCTAGACGTCGATTGAAACCAATACCGGAGGTCCGTCTTGGCGCCAGTTGGCGCTGAGACGCGGATGACATTCAGCCGTAATCCGTTGACTGAACCACGTCCTTTCCGATCGTAATTTTCTTCGAATCGTCACTTGATCGTCTCTCGTTACGTCTCGATAGGAGTTTCCGTCGAACCGTCATGATAATAGTCGTAAGGATTCGTGCTTTTCGTGGACTTCGTATCGATCGTGTAAAACGACGACGGTTAACTTAAACACCAAAAGAGTCTAAACTATACGATCGGCCTTATCGTTCCACGAAACTATTGCCGCTTATTCTTACAAGAAAAGGTTTCCCGCAATAAAACGTGAAGATCACTTAGCCGCGAAACGGTCCGAAAGGGCCTAAACCGCGATAACGATCCACTTACAATTTTCGGCGAGAACCGGCTCACTTATGACGACGGTTTGCCAGGGTTTCACGGAAATGCTAAGTTTCGAGAGGATAAGGAAGGATCTCGAAAATGATATATTCGAATCGGGGAAAAAGAATATTTCCAAGAGAAGATATGCACGAATCGGGGACGAAAAAGGAAACGAGCCAAGCCCACGAAGACCTATATAAAGGGTGCGAAGGATGAGAAAGAAGAACAACTTTTTCGTCACCGCAAAAAACTTAGAAAAAACTAGGGTTCTTACTTTGTTTTCGTTAGCGAGCTGCGTCTCAACTAGGTTACGAGTCTACGCTGTAGTTCTAGGTAATCGTCGCCAACAGTTCTTGCGGCCACGACTTAACACTGGTTGCGCACGCTCAAACCACAAATTTGAATAAGATCCCTTATACTTTCTTCGTAATATGTGTTTTTCGTTTGTTGTCCACGTTTTGATTCACGATTCTCTTTTTGTGTTCATATGGTTTCTCATTACGAATCCTGTTACTTTACTGTCGTTTTACATATCTCGCTTCGCAATCTGTTTCATATTAATCTCACTTATGTTATTCATCTTGTTCATCTCAATTTCACCTTACGAATCTTGTTAACCTTAATCTCGCAATATGTTTGCATATTCGATTTACTCACGCTGTTTTGTTTGATCTTATCTCGTAGATTAATTTCGTATTTCTTGTCTATTAACTTTTGCACTCATTGCTTGATCTGTCGATCTTTGGCTACAGTGAGTCCGTGAACAACATAACATTGACAGTGAGAATTTTGGTTCCCACAGTTTGGCGCTAGAAGGAGGGGTTCACATACACGATTTCTTTCACGCCAGATCACATTTCGAGCAAGAAACGATATGTCTGAAACAGCAGACGATATCGTTGCCTCCTTCGAAGATAGAGCAACGGCCGAACACGCCAACCCTCGCAACGATCTCCTCGTCATCGAACTAACCATCCGGAACATCGACGTCGCTAGGATACTAGTCAATACTGGATGTTCGGCTAACATCATCTTTAGAAAGACTCTTGAGAGAATGGGCATCGAACCCTCCGGGGTCTCGGAAAGTCCGAGTCCGGTAGTGGGCCTCTCAGGAGAAGCAACTATGACCCTCGGCGATTAACCTTTCAGTTATAGCTGGGGGCGTAGAAAAAATCGTGGAGTTCTCGGTAATAGATCGCCTAGCTTCGTACAACGCAATCGTGGGCGTCCCATGGCTAAACTCCATGAGGGTTGTACCTTCTATGTACTATTATTGTCTCAAATTTCCGACTCCTTTCGGGATCGAAACGATCCACGGGAATCATAACATCTCGCAGATCTGCTTTGCGGCCGAACTCAAACGGAAAAACCCAGCTGCGATGCTTCCCTCGCAGAAGAAAAAGAAAACGGTCTCTGCCGAAGATGCCCCAGAACAGGATCAAACCAAGATCTTCTGGCAGCTACGGAAAGCCGAACTTCTGGAAGAGAAGCGCAAACCGACCTGCGAACCCGTTATCTCAATCTGCCTCGATGAAAACTTTCCTGAACGTTGCGTCGAGATCGAAGCTAATCTCTGCGGCCCCACAAAAGCACAGCTCGTCTCTTTCTTGAAAGAGAATCTTTACATATTCGCTTGGACCGCAGAAGACATGCTCGGAATTGATATCAGCGTGACTTGT
>OVAN01006428.1:0-21343 GCA_900406275.1 Anastatica hierochuntica
TAATTAGTCTCAATATTAGCGACATTTTAGAGACGAACCAAATTTCCGTCTTTAACTGTCTGATTTCTTGTAGTGTATATGTCCAATAAATTTCACCTTATGATTGCCCTTTATTGGGGAAATGATTACAACCACACCAAATATTTAAAAGAATATCTATCACTACTTATGTTGATAAATTTAGTATTATTCCTTTGTGGAACATCTTATATTGTCCTATATTGGAAAATAAACTTATCATGAAAGCTTATTTCTATCCATTCATGGACTAGATGACCAACTATAGTTGCAATGACTTTTTTTTGTCGGCAAGTCCGGGCCACAACGGGCCGATCCGGTAGTCCTATCCCTATAACCGGGAATTATTATCTCACTTAGGAGGAGTCCGGATCACAAAAAGCTAATCCGGTAGCCCTTTACCCCACATACGGGGTGTGCACGCCTATAAGCGTGCCCAGGGATTTGAACTCGTGACCCCGGTGTGATGAGCTGAACCCTTGTGCAATGACCTTTTAGTTTTGTAGTTTGGTTCAAGAACAGAAGCATAGATTAGTCGCTTAAGTAAATTCAACAATCTTGGTGTTTACCTCGATGCTCTGTTATATTCTTTGTCCACTTCTATATTTTTCTAATTCTTACCAAAATTTCTGCATTTAATTAAAGAAAACATTTTTTTGTTATAATATATAGGTTTTATAACAAAAAAAATCACTGGTAAAAAAAGACAAACAAACGCATACTCCTTAAATTACAACCACAACACCAATATTCAAACGTACTCCTATCACACCTTATCTTAAAAAATCTAATCATTATTCGTTTGTGGACTCTAATATTATCCTTTACATTAACTATATACCTCTTATTATTCCTCTTTTTTTTTCTTATCATATATATCTCTCTCACAACTCTTCGATACAAAGTTTATGATTTGAAGGTAATGTTTTCAATTTCTCTTTTTATGTACTATTTTTATATGTAGAATATGTTTCCATGCATGTTGTAGAAAAATAATATCTTAATGATCCGATACTATAACTATATATGTGTTCTTTACTTGTTTGTACCTTTTAGTGTTAGGAAATTTAGAAATCGTTTTTGGCTAATCATCTATAATCATACACTTAACATGCTAGTTTATATCTCACTTAAGATTGTATATAAACTATATCCTTTTTTGTGTAGCGCAAAATGAGTTTGTGGTATATTGTAGTTGCAATTGTCTTCTTTGCAACTATAGTAATTGCAAACAACTCGAGAAAGACTAAGAAGAATCTACCTCCTGGACCACCAAGACTTCCAATCATTGGCAACTTGCATCAATTGGGATCTAAACCGCATCGTTCCATGTTCAAATTATCCGATAAATATGGATCTGTGATGTCTCTCAAGTTTGGCAATGTGTCAGCCATTGTGGTTTCAACTCCAGAGACGGTGAAAGATGTCTTAAAAACGTTTGACATTGATTGTTGTTCACGGCCTTATATGACGTACGGTGCAAGAATTTCTTACGGTAGAAAAGATCTCAGCTTCTCTCCTTATAACAAATATTGGAGGGAACTAAGGAAGATGACGGTTCTTGAACTCTACACCGCGAAAAGGGTACAATCTTTTCGACATATAAGAGAAGAAGAAGTTGCATCCTTCATTGAAATTATCAAGCAATCTGCCACATTGCAAAATCCAATTGACTTTAACCATAACTTATTGAAATTGTCAGCAAGTGTGATTTGTAGACTTGGATTTGGGATAAGTCTCAAAGGGAGTAAACTTGAAAATTCTTATGGAGAAGTCATTCAAGGAGCAATGGAGGTTGTAGGGAGTTTTGCAGCTGTAGATTACTTCCCCGTTATCGGTAGATACATCGATAGAATCACAGGTTTGCATAGCAAATGTGAGAAGGTTTTCAAAGCATTAGATACATTTTTCGATCAAGCTATAAAGCGTCATCTAGAAGATAAGAGTCCTAAAGATGATATAATTGACTTGCTCCTAAAAATGGAAGGCGAAGAGACTACACTTGGAGAGTTTCAACTTACACGAGAACATACCAAAGGAATTCTTCTGGTAAGTAATAAAAAAAACTTCTTCTCAATCCAAAACTTCATTATCTAACTTCTTGAGTTTGTTTATTTATATAGAATGTTCTAGTTGCTGGAATAGACACTTCTGCTCAAACCGCAACATGGGTGATGACACATTTGATCAAAAACCCAAGAGTTCTCAAGAAAGTACAAGCCGAGGTTAGAGAAGTTATCAAAAACAAAGATCATATCACAGAAGAAGATATAGATCAACTCGAGTATCTCAAAATGGTGATCAAAGAAACATTAAGGATAAACCCACTTGTGCCACTTCTAGTTCCAAGAGAAGCTTTAAAAGATTTAAAGATCGGTGGTTATGATATTCCAAAGAAAACATGGATCCATGTCAATATTTGGGCTATTCATAGGAGTCCAAACGTCTGGAAAGATCCAGAAGCTTTCATCCCAGAGAGGTTTGTGGATAACCAAATTGACTATAAAGGTCTAAACTTTGAGCTTTTGCCGTTTGGTAGCGGAAGGAGAATGTGCCCTGGTCTAGGAATGGGTATGGCTTTAGTACACTTGACTCTTATCAACTTTCTTTACCGATTCGATTGGAAGCTACCAGAGGGAATGAATGTAGAAGATGTTGATCTTGAAGAATCATATGGACTTGTATGTCCTAAGAAAGTTCCACTTCAGGCTATACCTGTCCTTACCCAATGGACTTGACTCTAAAACTTTTTCATAACTTAAGATGAATTTGCATGTATTATTAAGATCGTTTGTCATTAATCATTATCTATAAGAAAGTTGTTTGATGAAACTATTGTCTAAAACATTTTCTCATGTAACAAACAAATTACATATATTCTAAAATTTATGATATGCCTAATATATTTTTTCGAAAATTCAATTTAATTCGTTTATTCGACATTTTAAATCATTAGAGAATTAGATGTTTGATTATTTACTCGGTAACGTATCTAAACGCTATGCTTACCCAATGATAACGATTTTTGACAACTGTCAAAAATTATTCTTTTGATTTGAGATTCTTAATGGTGATTGTTAGGAGTGAGCGTTCGGTTCTTCGGTTTGATTAGTTTTCAATGATTTTGATGGGCTTTTCGTTGTACTTGTCAAATGCATTTGATCAAGCATACGCTAAATATCTTTATTTGCGTGTGTGTTTACATGTTTGGTTTGTGCTTCTTGTTCTCTTCTTACTTACATCATCTTTGCCATAAAGCTCTTACAAAATTTTCTGCATAAAGACTAAGATCATGTTGATACAAATATAGAAAGGGAGCTAGCTCCTAGTTGTTTGTACTAGAGTCACCATCTTGTTTAAAAGTAAGATCCAACGTTTCTGTATCTTTTTGACCCATGATTCATGTGAATTATAATCATATAATATAATTTTACGTGGAATGTTTAGTGTATATATACTGATTGGGCAACTATAACAACAATTAGCCAAACTTGCACTATTCACTAGTCTAACATTTTATGATTACTTATAATTGGAAATAATCCCACCCACTAAATTTAGAAACAAATTAGCTACTAGCAATTTGAAAACTCCGATTCAACTTTTTCATTTCTTTGTCGGCCATTTGTAACGTTGGACCCATGAACTAAGGTCATTTAAAAAAAAATTAACTACTATATCATTCGAGCTCATAACAATTTAAATTATGTGGAAGTCCTCTTAGTCCGGTGGTCGACTAAAGAGTTGATTAATGCTTCTACACCAAAAGATCTAGGGATCGATCTAGTGGACGTGGCTTCAAAAAGAGAAGATCAAATTAGTGAAATAAAGTTACTTGTTTCATGCAACAACCTAGTTGTATTATCATGATGAATTAAGTGGGAAACCAAATATTTATATTTGACTAATCCATGATAAAGATGAAGAGCGTGGAAGTTTCATAATCTCTTTTCCTTTGATATTACACATTAAGAAAAAGGTTGATCACTCTTATCACAAAGACAAACTATTCTTTAAGTCATACTATATGGTCTACAAATGGGTCCGCCATTGGATGCAAATAAGTCTTAGTTAACACTTTGTTAATTGCATTATAGAGTGATAAGACTACTTATACATTAGGTTAAGGAAGAGCTATAATCGATAATTATCATTCTATCATGCATATCATGGCGAATTATTCTCCCGTGTGTGTTGGAAAAAAATATTACATCTGAAGCTTAAAATGAGATTAAGTAAAATATAAGTAATATATAAGTGACATGGACCACTGATCGCGACTTCGTTTTGAGTTAGAAGTCCATAAAACTTAGCACGATGTTTTGATATAGCGATTAAACTTAACAAGATTTACTAAATTGAGTTTATCAACGAAATGTTAGACCAGTGGTAAATACCCCTCTATTGAAAAAAGGAGATCACATGTTTAAATTGCGTTGGGAGAGGTTGGTTCGCCAAATGTGAATATCTTATCTGGTTTGATCTCGTCCTGGAGATTAAGAGGTCCTAAACCTCCTGATTAACAAAAAAAGAGTTGAGTTTAGGTCCGGTCTCAATAGAGTAATCCAAAAGAATGAAATGAAAAAAAATTAAAGGAGAGAGGTCCACAAGAGAAGCTATAAGAGACAGAAATGGCCACATACCTCGTGGAGATACATAAAATGACATGAAAATAGTTTTAGATATGGTCCATTTCATTATCACACTTCTTTCTATTGTCATTTTCCTCTACTTGTCTTTTCATCCGATGTCTTAGCTAGTTACCAACTGTTTTGAGAATTGAGAATAAGGGCTGGGCATAATACCCATATTTGAATACCCAAACCGAAACCGATCCGAAAAAGCGGAACCGAACTTGGAACCGGAACAGAGCAAATACTCGAACAGATCCAAAGACTAATACCCGGATTCAAACTGTACCCGAACAGATATTCGAAAATATCCGATATCCAAATAGCTACCGATATCCGAACGGGTATCCAAAATGCCTGATATCCAAATAACCAACACACACACACATATATATATATATATATATATATATAATTGAATTAATTATTTTAAGTTATTTTTGATATTTTAAAATAGTTTTGGGTATTTTGAATATTTTTCTAGTGTTTTGGATATTTCAAGTATTTTCATATATGTTTTTAATATTTTTGGGTATTTTGAATATTTTTCTAGTGTTTTGGATATTTCAAGTATTTTTCATATATGTTTTTTATATTTTTGGTTATTTTTACATATATTTTAGTATAATTTTAATTTTTTTTTAAACGGGTGTTTCAGTAAATTTAGATACCCGAAATACCCATAATGTCCGAGTCACCCGAACCCGAATAGAAACCGGAAAGTTTTCGGGTACAACTAGCGGAACCGAGAACAAATCCGAACCCGAACCGAAAAAAGATATTCGAATGGGTCCAAACCTCCAGAACCGAATACCCGATATCCGAATGGGCCCGATTCGATACCCAAATGGGTACAAAAATGCTGATCCCTAATTGAGATTTTCCTTCATTTTCCATATATACACATCGTGGAGTTCTAATAAGCGCTATAGTTTTAAAGTGGTCTAAGAGAAGGTTGTGACAGCAAACCAAACCTTACCTATCACTCTCATCTTCATAGTACTTTGGTCCACTTCTTACAAAAGACCTAAGAAAAAAATGTTCTAATGTTTGGTACTCTTTCCTTTTGTCTATTCTTTTCTAATACCATCAACTTCTGCTCCCATTCACATATATATTCTTCTTTCATAGCTACTAATAATAGATACATAGAGAGAGTGGGAGAGAGAGAGAGAGGAAATCATCATCACTTGGAAGAAAATTTTGTTCCCTTTTTAGCTCTCATGGATGCTTCGAGGGACAAACAACTGCCTCTTTTAGATCCTCCATCATCCACAACTTTTCCATATCAAGATTCTCTAAACCAAAGCCTACAACATAGTTTCAAAGGCGGCGAAGAAGAAGAAGAAGAAGAGGTTAATGATGATTGTATTCAAGAACATATCAATCAAGAACTCAATCTCATCGACTCCATAGACATCGATGATGGATCTACTACATCCACAAAACAAAAGCTTTTCTCATGTAACTACTGTCAAAGAACTTTCTATAGCTCACAAGCACTTGGTGGACACCAAAACGCACACAAGAGAGAGAGGTCGTTGGAAAAGAAAAGGCAACGGATGGCATCAACTTCAACTTTTGGATATCCATATAGTTTCTCTCAAGTTCCTTTCCATGGACAATACAACAACATGTCTTTGGGGATTCAAGCACATTCATTGAGCCACAAGCAAAGTTCATATAACGGGTTTGGTTATCACTATGGTCAGAACAACTCAAGACTTTCGTTTGATCAACAACCAGCCATAGGTAAACTTCCTTCAAGGGAGAATTTTCATCATCATCATCATCATCAACATCAGAGGATGATGATGGATTCTTCAGAAAATTCATGGTCCAATAACATTAGTAAATCATCTAGCAGCACAAGAAGGATTCTAGAAGGGTCATCGATTCTTGAACAATGGGGAGGAGGCGATGGAAGATTGTTAAGTATAAATCAAGAAGATCAACAAAAGCTTGACTTATCCCTTAAGCTCTAAGATTATGGTATTTAGTCTCCTTCACTATGTTTTTCATGTGATTGTTATCATATAGTATTTTTTATGTATATGTATATTTTTGTCTAGTAAAGGTTTTTAATGTACATCTTTTTCACATTTCAAGTATAGACACCCAAGAACCTTATGAAGTAGCTCTACAAAGTCAAATTGGAAGGGAAAATTTGTAGAGTAAAGGGGAAAAAAGGAGATCTATGGGAAGATTTGGTTTGATATAGTCACAAGAGAAAGAAAATAATAATTATGTCAAAGTTGGTGTACCTAAAAAATAGAACAATCATTCTATTTATTTAAAAGTTGCTTGCTAACAAGACACTCAAATAGAAAAAATCAGTATAATATAAAGAAGGTGTAGGATGATTGTGACACTTAAAGCAAAGAGTACTATGAAAAAAAACAAATTGAAAATACAATGAAATGCATTATTAGTTAAGCATCCAATGCTTCTCTTTGGTGTACACTATGACAATAATGAATTACCATTCTTTAGCACTTGAGGATAACAAAACACACATACACATAGACATGTAGATTAATGCATAAAAGATGAAACAAAAGTAAGAGGCTGCCTAAAAGGTGTGAAAGAAGTATAAACTTTACAAAGAGACTAGTATGTAATGCTTAAGGAAGTGACTTCAACTTTGTCTATTCATCCTGAAATGGTATGTAAGATCAAGAAATGCACCAAAATATTGAATAAATTAGCTTGAGAAATCTTGCCATTTGGGTTAAAGAGTAGCTTGGGAAAGAACTATATGAACTCTGGTTCACCAAACCTACATGCCTCGGCTTGAAACTTCTAGGATTATATACGAAGAAAAAACAAGTGGTACGAGCTAATGAAGTTATTAGAACGTCATCACATTTTTTGATGACCAGGAAGTTCAATTCCCGCAAAACTCTTACATCTCACAAGTCAGGTCCAACCAAATAAGATACTCTCTTGCGCGAATCTGTGTCACATCACATTATTTAAAGAAGACATTAAGAAAATACAGAAAACAAAAATTGCTATAGATGTTGCTTTCATCAATAAATACTTCACGTGTTTTTCCACCAATGGTCGAGCATAATTGACCTAAATATGTCTCTATCATATCTTTTCACCACTATAGTAAACAAGCTAGTCAGAAGAAACATATTCTTGTTTTGATCTACAAAGAGAAAAAAAAAAAAAAAATCGTCAGAATGAATCAAAAATCATACGTAGAGTTTCATGAATAAATCCAAGAAGCACACCATGTAGACAAATCATCACTCTCATCCAAAACATGTAATGTGTTAAGTTGTATGGACTACAACTTAAAATCGTAATAAATGGATTGCTCCATGTCATTTATATATTACCCTTTCAAATAATATTTTTAAGCCATTTTTGGGCTATTAATGAGGTATTCGGAGTATTTTCGGGTCAGATTAATAGGGTTGAGTGTGGTTAGACTCTGATACCATGTTCAATTATATGTTCTTCTAACTCAAAATGGCAATGAGTGGATTGATTCATATCACTTGTATATTACTTAAAGTCCTTTTAAACTGCCGATGTGGATCTTTCTCTAACATAATGAATCGTATAAAAATCATGTTACAACCACTTCGAGTCATGTTTTGTATATTCCCAAAAGCTTTTTCCTACAATCTCACTAACACTTGGCTATACACATGTACTCAAACAAGTAGAATCTATAGACTTTTTAATGATCAAATCAATTGGGTAATAAAATAAGGCCATACCAGCAAAAAACAATAAGTTTTGTCTAATGGATTTAAGAAGAAAGAATAGTTTGGGCCAACACATAAAGACAAAGTCTCCTATAAAAAATTGTTTCTTCATCTCCATCTCATTTTCTTCCACTAGAGCTTTAATTTTCAATTAGTGCCAATCATTACCAACATCAAAAAAATTATTCTAGATTATAAATAATCATGGAGTGGCTGACATAATAATAACTATACAGACTATATATTCTATTAAGTTATATTATTATCAAGAGAAGTTGTCTAATGACTATGTTCATAACACAAACAATGCAACTTGTTGGTCTCCTTCAAAGTTGTTCTACAAATTGCCATGGCTAATTAATTCTCAAAGCCATTTAATATTTAGTTGACCTTTTAAAAGCTACCTTTTTAGAATTATTATATCGAGTAATTGAACAAACCAAATTCTCATTTAATGTTAAATTACCTATGCCATACTATGATATAACTTATCTTTAGAATTTAGTGGCACAAAAACAAAAAGTTTATCGAGAGGGACTTCTAACATTGGTGATAAAGGGTTCACGGCTGTGAGTTCTGTCACTTGGATTCGAATTTCACATGCGACTCTCAGCGTTTTGAGACCAACGGTTGTGTGTCCCCTGTACCGACGGGATAGTGTGGACCGTTGGTTTTTCGGATTCCTACCGGCTAGTCTAGACTCACATTGGTGAAAACCCGACATCAGAGTTATCGGGAAAAAAAAAAAAAGCTTATCTTATACAAATTAATACATCTTCTGAATATAATGTTTTTTATTTATAAAAATATATTTTATTTAGTATTTGATTATTACTCTAAACATAATATAATCAGTATAGAATTTTCAAAGTGTGTGTAAGTGTAATTATGTTGTCAACTTCACGCCCCAACAGGTAGTCATCGGTTGCTTAAAACGTACGTACACAAAGACACAACTCCTGAGACATGGCTCGTGGCTTTTGTCGATTTCTATTTTTGAATATTTATGTATCGTACCCTCCTCTCCCACATTTTATCACAATCTACCCCCACTATGATCAATTACATCCATTGACCGGTTTATAGAAGGCAGGTTCATTCGATCGCTATTAGGGGAAAAGTTTACTAATTCAATTTGAATATTCAAAACTAATCTTAAAATTATTTCAATTTCACCACATAATATTGAATTCATCTACTAATTTTTCTATATATATATTAGAAATAAACAAATTCGATTTTATTTATTGATAAGAATACGGGTTCGATTCAGGTTCATTCGAAATTCGGGCTTTTGGAATCGGGTTTATTTATTGATAAACAAACTGGTCGAGTATTTTCATAATTAGAATCAGGTTCAGTTCAGATATATTCTGATTCTGTCGGGTTCAATAACGTACGAGTATGCCTGAATTATTTCAGATTTGGTTCGAGCTCGAATATTTCAAGTTTCCGGGTGTGGATTCGGAACTTTTTTGGGCTTTTGAAGACTTTTTCAGGCTTTTTCGGATTTAAAGTTCTGATTCAATTCAAAAATTTTATATTTTTCGGATTCGATTCCAATTTAATTAAGGTTCAGTTAATAATCAATACCCGAAATACCGTCGAACGGGATCCATTCGAATATTTTACAAATCAAATGAGTTAGCATTCATATTTTTTTGGATTGGGTTCAAGTTGGTTGTCTAGCCCTATATATGACATCAATGTTAAAGTTTAGTATTGAATTTACAGAATCTTCCGGATGATTTTGGAGCCTTCTATAGTATAATCCTAATAGCATTAGAATAGACACGTTTAGATAGATTTGAATTTGGATTTGGTGTTAATCGTTGAAGTTGAAAGAATTCATTAATAATATATTGATTTTCCTAAAACTCTTCCGGAACTTATCATTTTGCTATACAATAATTGGATGTTAATCAAATTTTTAATATATAAACTAATTGAACATAATCAAATAATCAAGTTCTTTAAGTATTTTTGTTGCCGTCATTGATGAGAAAACACAAAGTTATAATATCCGGGGCAAAATTATAAACTCTGTAATTTAATAGGGGCTTAAAAACAAACTTTGCCCTAAACAAAAAAAAAGGAACAAAGAATGACAGAAAAGCAAAAAAAAAAGAGAATGTAGCTTTTAAGAAAGAAAAAAGAAGAAACATCAGAAGCTTCTCTCTAGATTGACAGTAGAAAGAAGAAAGATTCTTCTTCTCTCTCAATCTCTTCTTCTTTCTTCTTCCTTCCTTCCTTCGTCGGTTTAGAGAAGATGTTGTGTAGAATGGTGGTGGTAACCGGTCGGAAGAAGAAAACCGGTTCGGTTCCGGTTTATCTGAATGTATATGATCTAACACCAATCAATGGCTATGCTTATTGGTTAGGACTTGGGATCTATCACTCTGGTGTTGAAGGTATCGTCTCTCTCTCTCTTTCTCTCTCCTTGTTTCTGGGTTTATCTTCTTCTTTCGTTTCCTGAGAGAAAAATTGAAACTTTCCTTGATGGGTTTTGGTTTAAAGCTTACAACTTTGGAGATTTGGTTGCCCTTTGACTCTGTTTCTTTGAAAGTATGAGACTTTTAGTTTGATGACGCTTGTTGTGGGCTTGTTTGTTTGTTTGTAGAAAATTGAAATTGACTTGTTTCATGTTCAATAGATTCCAAAAATGGAAACTTTTTGACCCAATTTGGATTGGATTATCTTATTACATTGTTGGATTGATGTTGTGTTATGAATTTGGTTTGGTTAGTTCATGGGATTGAGTATGGTTTTGGAGCTCATGATCATTCAACAACGGGGATTTTTGAAGTGGAACCAAAGCAATGTCCAGGTTTTACATTCAGGAAGTCTATATTGATAGGAAGAACCGATTTAGATGCCGAAAAAGTTCGTGTTTTTATGGAGAAACTTGCGGAAGAGTATAGCGGAAACACTTACCATTTGATCACAAAGAATTGTAATCACTTTTGCAATGATGTTTGTATTCAATTGACAAAAAGATCTATCCCTAGTTGGGTTAATCGTCTTGCTCGATTCGGTAAGAAGCTAATGAAAACAGAACGTTTTGCTTTTTTACTCTGTTTTCGGTTAAAAAAGCTTATATCTTTAGAGGTTTGTGTTTTGGTGGCCTTTTTAGGTTTGTTCTGCAACTGTGTTTTGCCTGCGGAGTTGAATGAGACGAAGGTGAAGCAGGTTATATCGAAGGAGGAAAAGATTCCGGAAGCAGAGAAGAAGAAACTTCGAAGTAGATCGAGTAGATTTCCTCTTAGTCCTTCGCTTTCTTCATCGGGTTCTTTAAACCGAAGCAGAAGAGGGGAAAGGAGAAGACAATGTCTTCCTCCATCACCAACTGTGAGTGCTTAGCTCTAGTCGTAGTAAAATGATACCTTTCTTCTTTTTTTCGGTTTGCGATTCGATTTGGTAGTGCCATGGTCTCAAGTAAGTTGTGTTTACGCGATCAAAATGTGGCTTAAACTATATATTGAACTAAACTTGTATTGATGGTAATGGTATAAGGCGAAAGACCCTTTTCGTATTTGCAATGTAACCTTGTGATCCTATCG
Source organism: Anastatica hierochuntica (assembly GCA_900406275.1). Classification (NCBI taxonomy): domain Eukaryota; kingdom Viridiplantae; phylum Streptophyta; class Magnoliopsida; order Brassicales; family Brassicaceae; genus Anastatica; species Anastatica hierochuntica. The sequence goes on from OVAN01006428.1 coordinate 11,935, forward strand.
GCGAATCTGCCAGTAACTAGGAAGTAATAATAATCCGCTGCTGCGAAACTCTCCACCACCTCCGTGGTTTCTTTGAATGACTTCCATAAGTATTCCTCGAGTTTGCTCCCTTCAAGACTAATTTCAAATCCAAATCTGAAATCATATTTACTTATAGCTTCATCAACTTCTTCTTTAAGTACTTGTTAAGTTACACGGGCTTTTAACTTAAAACAATTTGGCAATGAGTGGAGAAGTTTGTAGTGGCTATCTTGGCCAGAGATCTCGGTATTATCAGGTACGAATCGATGGAACAATTTTGGGTTAGGGCAACTAGATCGGGTTGAATTGTGTAGATCTAGGTTCTAATACCATGTTAAGTTCAAAACCTATTTAAGATCTCTTCCAACGTGGATATGGGCAATGAGTACATTTGTCCATGTCCATTATATATTACTTAAGATCTCTTCCAGCTACCGATGTAGAATATTTATCGTTAATAGTACTTAACCAGTTTCTTTAATGAAGCAGCTTGTTTGATGAACTCGATGAAGGAGGTTTTTGTTCTCTTATATGTCAAAGCGACTATACTCTTATCGCGGTGTAGAGTTCGACAACCATCATCTTTCGTATTTCCCTCAAGGGTAAGTCATGTCAGAGAAGGTCGCGAACAACAATCTGAGTCAAACATTTTGAAGATATCTTTCATTAGGGGTGTGCAAAATATCCGACCCAAAAAACCGAACCGAATCCGATCCGGAAAATGGTACCTAGAGAGTAGATGCCACACCATTAGACACATTTTCAAACTTTCCATTACTATATTTTTCACATAATTACAAGTTTACAACATCAAACGTTGAGGTTACAATACTAATTGATAGAAGTTCCCTAATTATAGGAAGAATTATTAATTTTGTAACTTTCGATTTATATTATTTTATTTGCTGGTCAAAAACTAATTTAGTTGACTTATTTTGAAATAATTGATCTATCTAACGGTTGGTTTACATTTTGGAATAGTCCATTTATTAAAACTATCAACTTATAATTCTTTTTTTTTAAATTATTTGTCAACTTATAACTCGAACTTGTAAAATTCTACTTTATTTAGCCTACTTAATTATTCTCAATTGATTTTTAATGTTCTATGTTGACTTGCTTGCATAGTATGATTATTTAGACCCTCAGGTTATATTATCTTTTGGTCGACTTACTTACCAATAACTAATAGACTTAATTAGGTTTTTTAATTGTCATAATAATACATTATAGTCTATTTATATTTTTCGATTTGTATTTCGCGATATGAAGATCGACTTATATTTTAATTTGGTCGGCTTCTTACGTACCATAGTATATTTATATTGTAAATTAAGACACTAAACTTATTTCTCAATAGATGGAGGAAGAGGGAGAGGGAGTAATAACATCAAAAATCATCACCATCAAAAAGGTGCCACAACCGAGTAATAACATGTCGAAATTACATCCTCCTTTTAATTTTCCAAATTTGAGAATCGTCACCGTGTATGGTGATTTCGACACATGATCCAAAACTTGGACTCTCGTAAACATGAAAGTCATTGCATTTATCCACCCCATGTAAGTCTTGACATAAGATAACAAGCGATTAGGATCGTGATAAGATTCACCGATTTTAATTAACGGAAAAGGGTCACATCTATTATTATCAATTATTAATGAAAAATATCTTTAAAATGTATCTTTTTCAAACAAAAAAAACTCAGAAAATCTAGCTTTCGAAAACGGGTGGAGTAAACTATAGATCTTTAGAGCATGATTAGTGTGGGTCTCTTCGGGTGGGGTTTTTAGGTTCGGTTAAGAGACGGTCTCTTAGTTTTTAACTAAAAAACTAAGAACCGTCTTTTAAATAAGAACTTTAAGAGACGGTTCTTAGTATTTTTAGTTAAAAACCAAAAGACCGTCTCTTAATCGAACATAAAAACTCCACCCTAAAAAACCCGCATTAATCATGCTCTTAGGACGTTAACATGGCTTTGGTATGGTTTATTTGTCTTATGGTTATGGGCTTTAGTCCAATAACTGAAGGTATAGTGGTATAATATATTTGGAGGCAGTATTAAAACTATCAAAAGATAACATAAAATTTTGGAAAGAGTTGGGTACATTAATTTCTAATTAATTTGAATAATTGGCTAAAAGTTTGAAGGAATTAAAAAAAATAGAACTTTTAGGGATTTACGCACATTTGTTTAATTAATTCTTTAATTTAATTTTTCTGGTTTAGCCAAAAAAGTTGGGTGTAGAATAGACCAGAGATGGCCAAATTAAGCTCTGGATTGGGTCGGTTAGGTTTTGGATTTTTACGTTAATAAATTCTTTAAATAGAGTCGGTTATATTAGATATAATTTAACGAAAATAAACCTAAATATGATTAAAGTCAACTTTATAGTACGTAATTTTTAAGAAAATAGGTTTAAACTGCATTTAATATTTTTTAGATTATATTTTTACTGTTTTTAATTAATAAAGTTAGGTAACTTTACATGTATCTTAAAATTACAAGTTATTGTGTATTTGCACGGGGTTAATTTTTTTTTTTTTTGTCAGATCACGGGGTTAATTTACATATGTTTTGCTTCATATACAATACGTTACGCATTTGAAGTATTTCTAATATATTGATAAACTTTTGTTAGTTTTCAGAAAGTAGCAAAATTATCGATAATATACGTACATAAATGATATTTAATAAAATAATGTGGACCATGGACATAATAAAACCCTTCTTGTATATAGACAACTAATGGCCAAAAGTATAATCAAACTAAACTATTACTCCCTCCGTTTTTTAAAATGTGTCATTTTGAGGTTTTAATTTTGTTTCACAAAGAGTTTCATTTTACATATTCGATGCAAATTTATAAATGAAATTCCGGTTTTAACCTCACTGTTTTAATGTATTAATTGGAGAGAGATTTTTTAAAGTATTAATGAATGACAAATAAAACATTTTAATGTCAGAATGACATTTTTTGCGAAATAATATAGATTACAACTTTCTTTAATAGCTTTTTTTTTGTCAACAACTTTCTTTAATAGCTATTGATCATCATTGTGCATTCTTTTTTCTCAGCTTAGAAGCATAGAATTAGGTCACCAAATGAGTCTAATTCAGATTGATGCACACTTACATTTATTTATCTTTTTGATAAAGAGCACACTTACATTTATGTAGCATGGTCTACTTCTAAAAATAAATCACTTACATTTATGCAGCATGGTATACTTCTAAAAATAAATACTTAAGGACAAACATTCGAGTTTAACGGATCGTAGGCAGAAGAAAACTTGTCATATGAACGTAAGAGCGAACCCATTGCATATTTGTTTTTATTCGAAATTGAAAAGAAAGAAGATAATGCACATGTGGTACTTAACACACACATGCAGCCTATATCAATCTCAACTTATGAGAGGGAACAGTTCACGTTTGCATGCATTTGTATAATGTGTGACATTATACATACATACATATATATATACACACACACGCTTAGGTTTCCAAAGATTATATAGACTCTATATGTGTAATATAATTAAGACGAAGATTCTTTTTTTCCACTTGACGAAAATTTTTTTGTTGTGAATAAACGAGCTAAACCTAACAGAAAGCAATAGACTTCGAAAAGGAAACTTTGAGTAAGGTAAACACCCGTTTAAGGGTTTCTTTATTGATTGTATGAATGACTTTTACAAAATTCTTAGACCTGGTATTTATAGTTTAGAATGTCTGATTTTCTAAACCGATTTAGTTTTGGATCCTAAGCCGACTGTGATACAACGATTTAAGTCATTTGAGAAATAACCGGTTTCATAAGATTTCACATGTTTTGGTAATAACTATTGAGAAGGAATATTGAAATTGATAGCCTAGTGATTTCTCCTAAATGTTCTCAACTTTGATGGGGTTGGAACCCTATGCTAATTGCTTAAAATGTGGTGTTTGTAACCACCACACTAGAATTCAAAAAAGAAAGCAAGAACAATTCTCAATACACAGTTAATCTAAGGCACCTTCAAAAAGCATAGCATGAGGACAAAAATACCATAAATAAAAACAACAACGAGGAAATGGATTTTAGTGAAAAAGGGTTTCACCACATAAGGCCATGTTTGGTCGTTTTTTCATAACAACTTCACATGAGATTCTACATTTGCTCAACACCATCATTCTCTTCTCCATTATTGCTTTTGACCACTTTTCCTCCTTATTTTCTTTTTCAATTTTTCTATACATCTACATATTGTATCATTTAGATTTAATCTATCTTACTCACAAGATTCATTAGTGTCAAACTTGTGGTAAACTAGTTGTCAACAACTTTTGATAGATCTTTTAGAGTGTCTCAATTTTTATTTATTATACCTATCTATAAATTAAACTAGCTAATTGTCGATAAAATGCTTTAAATCTATCGTTAATCATTCCTAGCTAGATGGATTAAAAGAATTGTGGAGATGAAAATAGGTTATTGATGTGTTCCTTTTCTCAAGCATTCCGAATTATTATTATACGACTAAGAATGTTCATATCTAGTTTATTTAAAGCATAATTTGAGCTTCGATAAGTCGAAAGTCGCTTCGGCGTAGAGTTTTTCTTCTGATATTTTAATTAATTACTATAGTTTTTGTTTGAATGAAATGAGAACCAAATCGTTAAACATATATACTTTGGATTTTGGAATGATTTCACCAATTATTGTTTTGTAGATATTAATTGATATCATCATGAGAAAAACTATGAAATAGTAATTATGTCATTTTAAGATATTTTTTAGCATTAAGAACACTTAGAGATGAAGGGACCATGACGAATTTAATCTTTGTCATCATATAAACACCATAAATCTACTCAATCTCCTGATCATCCGAGGACCAAGCTAAAGTACTCACATATATACTTGAAAAAAAAAAAAAAACTGAGAAAACATAAAATTAATTCACATGTTAAAAGACTTATGTTAATTAATACATTGTCTCCCAATTTGAGGTTCGAAATGCTTAAATCAAACTATTCATCAGGGTTCGAACCCTGCATCTGCTTCTAGTGAGAGGAACTATTTGTCACTAGACTATGATGACAAAAAAAAACTATTTTTTAAAATGTTAGGTGTCTTTTCTTTCTTAATTAATATTTATGTTCTCTCAGCTCCAATGAATCTAAAATCCGATATCCAAACTCCATTAGTAGCTTGTCTGTTTTCCCAACAGATTTGCTTCAATACGCAGAGTCGGGTCTGAGTACATATCCAAGAAATATTTGAATGGGGACTCAAAAATTTTAAAATGTTAAAGGGCATGTTTTAAAAAAAAATATTAATGTTATGTAAAGAAAAAAGTGTGGAATAAATAAAATTGTAAGACTCATTACAAACACAAACATAAAAAAAAAATTTGTCTATTGTAATTGGTGAAAGAATAGGTAAAAAGAGACGTATAGTATTTTTGTCCATTTTTACAGAATTAAATATGTATTATACGGGGCTCATTTTGTACCTTCGTATTGGACTCTGGATATCTCAGGACCGGCTCTATCAATAAGTAATTAACTAAGCGTGCATGTAATATGTATCTCTATCAAAAACTAAAAAACGGTAATAAATTTAACATTTTACCAAAGAAAAAAAATCTACGCATATCCAAACTCAATATCATGCATTTAACTACAAACTAAAGATCTTTTAGAGGTAAACTCACGAACAAAAAAGAAACCATACATGTACATATATGCAGAACTTCAGGTAAATTCGGGTGAACAAAATACATTTCCATGCACTAACACGAGATAAATCTTTTAAACAAATATTATATAACAAGAATGACCAAAATACTTTAACCCAAAAAAAAAAGAAAGAATGAACAAAATACATTTTTCATGTGAATCTGAATCTCTCAACTTTTTACCTATATTTATTCTTTATTTGGTGAGTGCAATGAAATTTTTATTGGGGTAATAGAAAAGTACATTCCTCAAAGAAAAAAAAAAGGAGTCACAGAAGTTCAAAGAAGTAATGATGATGAACTCACAAGCATGCCCATTATTTTAAATATCACCTTTGCTGCTTCAAATTGCTTTAAGAAAACAAAATAATTGGAATAAAACTTCACTTTTATAATTTCCTTCATCTTTGTTTATTGATTTTACTTTTTTTAAAAGGTTGCAGGGAAACAAAAATCAATTTTCCAAACAGGTACGTAGATGAATAATCATTATAAGTTTTTTTTTTTGATAAAAATATAATAATCATTATAAGTTCCATTCGATATTATCACGTTGAGGATCAATTGTCATCTGCATAGAAATTTTTTGGGAATATATTTAAACCACTTGAACCAAAAGGAAAATAAAATGTCACGTTTAGATTTCTATCAATATAAATAATTTTATTTGGCCAATCTTGTCCCATATAACTTGTTTTCTTTCATTAATTTGATGATAATGGATCTCGTAGAGTATGTTATATATACATTGTTACGTGCTTATTCAATTTCCAATTTTAACAAAATGCATGCTTAAAATAATTCGACCTTTCAGCGGCACAAGTGGTACGGTGGTTACCATCTCTGTTGGTCAAACTCACTTACTTAGGTTCAAACCCGGGGTGAAGCTTTTTCAGGAAACTACTAAGCCACTGATGACAAAAAAAAATTCGACCTTTCTTTTCTATAAACATCTAGAAAATTAACTAAGAGGGGGTTAGAGCATGTTTAATGGGAGAACCCTTTAGGGGTTCTTAAAAAAATAAAATAATAATTTTATAATGTAAGGGGTTCTTAAAATCTTAAGAAGCCCTTATAAAAGGTTTTTAAATATCTTATTTAAGAACCTTTTACAAGGGGTTCTTAAGTTTTTAAGACCCCTTGTATTATAATATTATTATTATTTTTTTAAGAACCTCCCATTAAGGGCATCTCCATTCATGAATCTCTCAAAAAATCTTTAACTATTCATGGGTCCCACCATTTTATTATTAAAAAAAAAACAAAAACAAAACAAAATTTTCGGCCAATCACGGACCGCCACGTGTCCGTGAATAGTTAAGGATCGATCCTTAAGTAAGGTATTTAAGGATTTTTGGGTTAAGGATTCCAGGATGGAGATGCTCTAAGAATTCCCATTGTGCATGGCCTTAGTGAGAGTTGGATTTTACAAAGTTGATTGATTTTAAAATTTCAAAGATTTGTTAAATCTGTAAAGAGTTTTGTTGAATTTGCAGAGAGTTTTGTGTATTAAAAAAGTCAATAAAAAACCTTTAGTTATAAAGATTTTAAAAATCCAAGGTGTATATAGAGTATTTTGAAAGTTCTGTTTAATGAGTTAATTGTTGAGAATCCAGGTTTCAATAACACTAGATTTTAATTGAATCATAAAATCAACGAAAACCAAACTTTTTGAATAACAATGGATTTTGAGTAGATATTTAAAATCATCACACCAATAACAGTATATTTTATCAAGAATGTTAAAATCCATAAACCAATAACAACGGATTCTAAAAAGTTTAACAATCCTTAAAAATACAACAACTAATAACACCCCCTAAGAAAACAGATAAAGAAATCAATAGAATTGCTTTTGACGTTTTGTCTATAAATAGAATAATACATGCATGTCTGTGTATGTATGTATGCATGTAAGATGACATAAAATATCATGTAGAGATTATATTTGAGTACTTACAAAAAAAAGGATTATATTTGAGTAATTTATATTGAGAATTATTAATATTATAGAATCAACAAATAGATCATATATGTAAATAAAGGGACAAGAAATATTTGGATCCAAATAATTCCTACTGTTGAATCATTAGTATCATGCTGCTGCAATTTAATTAGATGCATTGCATGTGTACACTATGGTTACAATATATATAGAAACGAGCTTAACCTTATTTAGTTTTCAATTACTTTAATACTAATACTTAATTTTGTTTTGTTTGGCGTTTTGCTAACTACTAATAACGCGTATATGCATGCAGTGCCGTTCCTAAGGTTGGAGAGACCGGTAACGAGAGAAAAAAATGGGTCGATTAATTTTTTTTTGAAAAAAAAGAAACGAATGTGTATCAAACAAAAACTATAAATATTTTAAAACATAAAAGAAAAATACATTATTCTTGAAATATGATACTAAAGACACTCTTTGAAAAATTGGCCGAAAATATTTAATATTTGTCCAGGCTGGAAGCTGTTGCTTATACAGCTTCACATAAAGGTCGGCCCTGTATGCATGCAATAAGAATCGATCGATCGGAAGTGCAATAACGAACCTATTATAGTTCCACGTCATTGATTTGTGGGAATATCCAAGCAGATTGTCGAGATTTCTTTATGTTTCATAATTTTACAGTTGTAAACACTATTTCTTCTAGCTGGATTATCAGTTACGGGGAGTGAAGTACTGATTAATGTGCTGTCGATAAAAAAAATTAGTTGACACAAGCATCCAATAAAATGTTATATTTACATAGTGATTATGATTGCACACACACTTTAGCTATTGTGGTTGTGAAATCATATCTAATTACTATGATAAAACAACTAATCCAAAACCATATAGCTAATTGACCATTGTTTTTTTATACCTTAAAGTGCTACAAGACACAAATCTCTCTAGTTTTATGGTCATCTTTCTTAGGCCCAGCTTAGGGACATCCTTTTTCTACTTAGCAGCAATCCCAAATTTAAAGAAAAAAAAAGGAAAATGAAAAGATTTTTAAAAGAAAAGAAAATTAAGGCCCACCGTTGAAAAATGAGAACATGCATAAAACAAAAACCAAAAGCTAACTAGAAAAATTTTCAAACACTTACAAGCACTCTCATCTCTCACTCTTCTTTTGATATCTTTCTTCCTAATGTTGTATCTTTTCACTACATAAAATCCCCACTTATTCACACACGAACACAAAACATATATCTTGTTAGAGATAAATAAATCTTTCGATTCCTGACTCTAAAAATTTTATTTACACAATCAAGAAGATGTGCATATAAAAGCTTTGCTTATAAGCGAACGAAATTCTGTTTGGATGATCAAAGACCAACGCTACTGAAAAAAATATATACTTTAATCGATACAGCTGACTCTATTAAAGGTAATCGACAAAATTATAAGGAAATATTTCTTAGATTTGTGAATATCTATGGGATATTCATCAAATCGACTGAGCAAAGTACTATAAATAAGAGAACCAAAACCCTAAAATCGACATTTACATTTTACGACCTAGGTAAAGATGCTACAATAGAAATTAGGGTTCTTGCTGTTATTTCATTATGATCTTGCTTTTTATCAAAGTATCAATAAAATTTACCTTTCTATATTTTCTTTTGCATTAGAACAACGAGCCTTATCCAAATTTTACTCTAATATATATA
>OVAN01006429.1:0-21340 GCA_900406275.1 Anastatica hierochuntica
CCAAAGAAGTCATCAAAGCAAGGCCAAAAGGGGAAGAAGATTGGACCGAGCTCAAAGCACCAAAAGTGTAGCTAAAATATCAACCATCGGGGCTAAGATATGCATTTCTAGGTCCCAGTTCTACTTACCCGGTCATAATAAGCGATAAATTGCATGATGATGAGGTTGCATTACTCTTAGAAGAATTAAAGAAACTTAGGAAGGCCATAGGTTACTCACTCAATGATATTAAAGACATATCTCCTTCTCTTTGCATGCATAGAATCTACCTTGAGGATGAATCAAAATCATCAATTGAGCATGAAAGAAGGTTAAATCCTAATTTGAAAGATTTTGTGAAAAAGGAGATCTTGAAATTACTAGACTCAGGGATTATCTATCTTATCTCGGATAGTACTTGGATATCTCCGGTCCATGTAGTTCCCAAGAAAGGAGGAGTAACCGTAATAAAGAATGATAACAATGAATTGATCCCAACTAGGACAATTACGGGTCATAGGATGTGCATAGATTATAGAAAGTTTAATGCATCAACTCGAAAGGATCATTTTCCATTGCCATTCATTGATCAAATGCTTGAACGATTAGCTAATCATTCTTATTATTTCTTTCTTGATGGATACTCGGGATTCTTTCAAATTCCCATTCACCGTCAAGATAAAGAAAAGACGACCTTTACATGCTCATATGGTACCTTTGCTTATCGAAGGATGCCATTCGGGTTATGTAATGCACCAGCCACATTACAACGGTGTATGATGTCTATCTTTTCCGATCTTATTGAGGATATAATGGAGGTCTTCATGGTTGACTTTTTGGTCCATGGATCCTCTTTTGGTGTTTGTTTGTCCAACTTGTGTAGAGTTTTGAAATGATGTGAAGACAATAATCTCGTCATCAATTGGGAGAAATGTCACTTCATGGTACGAGATGGTATCGTGCTTCGACATCGAATTTCAAACAAGGGTATTGAGGTAGATCAAGCAAAGATAGATGTCATGCTCAAGCTTGAGCCACCCAACACGGTTAAAGGGTTAAGGAGTTTCCTTGGACATGCGGGGTTTTATCGAAGATTCATGCCGCCTTGAGGTACTTAATGGCTAAGAAGGATGCAAAGCCGCGGCTACTTAGGTGGATCCTTCTCCTCCAAGAATTTGATCTTGAGATCAAAGACAAAAAGGGAATAGAGAACGGTGTAGCGGATCATTTGTCCCGGTTGAGAGTCCATGAAAAATTGCCTATAGATGATTCACTACCCGAGGAACAAGTCAATGCCATTCACTCTTTTGTTGAAGAAAATTTTGCTTATGACTCAATGAACAAAGTGAAGGAAATTGAGGAGAATTTTCCATGGTATGCGGATTTTGTGAATTATCTCACATGTGGAGTTGAACCACCAAGCTTGAAGAGCTATGAAAAGAAGAAGTTCTATAAAGACATCCGACACTACTATTGGGATAGAAAAGGCAAGGATGGCCTTTTTAGAAGATGCCTTACAAAAGATGAAGCTCAAGATGTTTTGTTTCATTGTCATGGTTCGAGCTACAGAGGTCACTTTGCTACATTCAAAAAGGCTCAAAAGATCCTTCAAGCCGGGTTTTGGTGGCCTTCAATGTTCAAGGACACACAAAGTTTCATATCTAAATGTGACCCGTGTCAAAGGAAAGGAAACATTAGCAAACAGAACGAGATGCCTCAAAACCTAATTTTCGAGGTTGAGTTGTTTAACATTTGGGGCATAAACTTCATGGGACCATTCCCCTCTTCATATTGAAACCAATATATTTTGGTCGCGGTCGAGTATGTCTCCAAGTGGGTAAAAGCAATAGCTTCCCCGACAAACGATACCAAGGTCATGGTCAAGCTCTTCAAAACTATCATCTTCCCTAGGTTTGGTGTAGCAAGAGTGGTCATAAGCGATGGAGGATCTCATTTCATCAACAAGGTGTTTGAGAGTTTGTTAAAGAAAAATGGAGTTAAGCACAAGGTTGTCACTCCATACCATCCACAAACTCCAGCCCAAGTGGAAGTTTCAAACTGTCAAATCAAGGCTATAATGGAGAAAACGATTGGGAAATCAAGAAAGGATTGGGAAACGAAACTAGATGTTGCTTTATGGGCTTACCGAACCGCGTTCAAGACACCAGTTGGTACTACTCCTTTCAACCTTCTCTATGATAAAGTTTGTCATCTACCGATTGAGTTAGAGTACAAGGCATTATGGGCTACTAAGATGCTTAACTTTGATATCAAGACGGCTTCAGAAAAACGTATGGTCCAACTACAAGAGCTCGGTGAATTGAGATTGGACGCGTATGAGAGTTCACGAATATACAAAGAACCGAATAAGGCTTTTCATGACAAGAAACTCATCAAGAGGGACTTCAAAGAAGGAGACCAAGTTTTTCTATTCAATTCCCGTTTGAAGTTTTTTCCCAGGAAAATCAAGTCAAGATTGTCCGGTCCCTTCAAGATCAAGGAAGTAAGGCCATATGGTGCCATCGTTCTTTGGAACAAGGATGGTGAAGATTTCATGGTTAACGGCCAAAGGTGTAAGCCCTCCCTAGTTGATAAACCAATAGAGGAAGACAACACGGTTCCCCTTTCGGACCCCGAGGATGTCTAAGCCTTAGCACCGTCAAGCTTAATGACGTTAAACAAGCGCACTTGGGAGGCAATCTCATGGTATCCTTATATATATTAGTCTTGTTATTACCTTAAAATAATGATTTTGGATTGTTCTTTGATTTGTTCTTGCAAATAGGTGAACAAGAAGCCGAAAGATGGGTTTTGGAGAAGCTGGCGGTTTAAACCAGTCTGGTTGGCGGTCTGCAACAAGCAATATGGACCGCCAGTTCCTCTCCAAACAACCCTGGCGGTTTAGGCACGTCTGGCTGGCGGTCTGCACCACCCACCTGGACCGCTAGCTCCTCTCCGAACCATCCTAGCGGCTAAGCATGGTCTGGCTGGCGGTCTGCAACGCCCTCCTAGACCGCCAGCCGTGATAGTAAGTGTGGTTTTGTGTAATTTTTTATTTTTGTGGGGTTGATTTGCAATTTTTCAAAGTTTTCCAACATACCATATTTCTAAAAACAACCCCACAAACATAAAACTCTCTCTCTCTCTCTCATTCATCTTCATCGTTCTTCTTCCTCTCTTTTCTAAAAAAATTTCAAACTCAAAACTCAATTCTTCATCAATATTTTCAAAATCTTTTGCAGATCATCTCATCTTTGCATCATATAACACAATCTTTACTCTTTTACATAATTCTCTAGCTCTACAAACTCCAAACCAAGGTATTCACTCTCATCTCTCTTTTTGAACAAAATTTTAGATTTCAATTCTAAGATGATTTGGTAGATTTTAGTGATAGATAATACTTAGCTAGGATTGGGTTAGCATTTTTATTGTTAGAACAACCTCTGTTATGGCTTGAATTGCTTGATTTTAGAAAAAAGTTTAGGGTTCTTGAGAAATTTGGAGAAGTTTTAAAGTTAGGAAAATTCGAGATTTTGATTTCATTGAGTTTATAAAGTTATGAGAATCATTTTTGCAAAAGACTACTAAATGATTTAGCCATTAGATCATGTGTTAGAACTTTCAAGAGAGTGAATTTTGGAAAATGTCTAAGTCCTTTTGTATGATTTTCATTGAGTGGATTCACATTGCTATGGTGTTTTTGAGTTTATATTGAGCTTGATCATAAGTTTCCTTACTTTGTTATACTTGGTTGTGATGTTCCTTATACTTGTGAAAGATGTTGAATGAAGTAGAAGTTACTATGTTTTGGATAGTTCTTAGGTGCTATGAAAGTTCTGGTTGATTTTTACAATGCTTTAAAACATCCATTAGTTCTATTTCACTAGAGAACTAACTTAGACAATTTTGAGTCTTTTAGGAACAATGACAAACACAAGATCAAACAAACCAAGAGGAACATCGAACCCGAGGAATACAATAGAAGCATGAAGTTCGAGTGCTAGGCCAAAGAGAACCAAGGGGAAGGAAGTAGCACAATAACCCGAGCCGAAAAGTGCTGAAGAAGTGAGTGAGGATATACCTCCCTTGGAAAGGAGGAGAAAGACCAACAAGAAACCCGCGACAAGGCACACATCTAATGAAGCGAAAAGACCTCGGAAATCGACCGGACCATCCGAGAAGCAACTCTACAACGCCTTGATGAAGAAGAAATGGGTTCCGATAAGGTGGGCAAGTACTCTAACCTTGATACATCTCGGCATTTTTAACGATGTCAACACGATATGTCGCCATATGGGAGGTGGAACTTCTTCTTTCACGAAGGATCGGGTCACCAATCACTCACTTGTGAGTTTCTCTCTACTTTGGGGTATGACATAAAGAGTTGAATATTTTTATGTTTGATTGGAAATGAAAACATCGAGTGGAACACAACCGGGTTGAGCTCATTGTTCAATTTTGAGAAGGGAAAGAACCCAATCATACCCAAGATTGAAGAGGTGGATAGAAGCATGTGGAAGAACATCGGGTTCGGTGAATACAAAGCGGGCATCAAAGCATCAAAAAGCTGCCACCCGACACTCCGGTATGTCCACAAATGCCTTGCTAATACACTATTCGCAAGAAGGGAAGTAGGGAAGATAAATGCAAGTGATATGTATTTGTTGTTGAGAGGAGCCACACCAATCCTCACCGGTGTCAACCGCCATCTCTTTGAACTTCTAGAGAATTGGATAGACCTCGGTGGAGCATTGCTTTTGCATCTCATAGATGTCTGAACTACTCTCTGCAAGTCAACGGATGCGAATGCCCAATTGATGGTTGGAGGAATCGTGAACCCAATCTTGAAGTACTTCGCCAACAACGGCTCGAAGATCACATTTCCTAATGATGAAGAACCGTCCTTGCTCATTGATATGTCTTACTTGGCTACCTCACGGTTCTTAGGAGGCAAGGTGGGATCTAAATACTCTTACATAATGCATGACAACCGCAAGTTCCTTCTACCCAAACTCGAGGCAACAAACCTTCACAACCGCGAGAACATCACTTTCAATCCACAAGATGGTTTCTATGACCCCGAGGAGCAATCTTCTCTATGGTCTTCGAAGGCTAAGGATAAGGCTCCTCGATCGGAGAAGTCGGGTAATGGAGAAGAAGTAGAATCGAGTGATGACGGAGAAGTATATGGCTCTCACCGTTACAACTTTGACCCTTATGATGGAGTATCATCCTCAAAAAAATTATGTATGCGCATGACAAGCTCAAGCTCATGCAAAAGTGGAATAAGTGGCAAGATAGGACCATCCACAAACTTGTCAAGGTAGCTAAGAGCTCGAAGGCTCAAGTGAAATCACTAAAGAAGCAAGTCAAGGTGCTTACAAACAAGCTTGCGGGTGAAGAATCGTCAAGGGCCCAAGAAGAAAACCGTGAGGAAGGAGTCGATATACATGAATACGAATTAATTTGGTGGAACTCCAAGCGCATTGGTGGTTTTTGAACCATCAAGACACTCATCATATGAGCCGCAGAGGCAACAAAGAAGAGGAAGATCACCAACACCAACCGCAAAAGAAGAGGAAGATCACCAATACCAACCACAAGCAACGACTCCTACTCCATTGACACGGAGGAATCCGTGGGTTCCCCGACCTTTTGAAAAAAGGTAACCACACTTTCTCCATTGTATATACCATTATGTTTTTCATTTCTTGAACTTGGGATTATTGGTCTCCTTCGTTGGATTTTATTTATTCACCGAGACGGTGATGAGTAAGTTTGGGGGAGGAGAATGTCACTAATATGCTTTTTAGTTGTTTTGTCTTGTTTTCATTTCTTTGAGTCTCATACAGTTTAGGGTTGCATTGTTAATAGTTAAGGCATAAAAAAACCAAAACAAAATCAAAAAATTTGAAAAATTTGAAAAATATTTGAAGCATATAACTGCATTTCTCATATTCATATCATTAGGATCGAGTCTTAGAGCATATAGGATGCATTTGCATAGGGGAACGATAATTTTATCGCCTTGAAATGGCTAATGCTTAGGGAACCAATTAAAACCCTTGTTAGTTGTATCACGTAGCTTGAACCGAAGCGAAAAAATGAAAAATCTATAGCTAGAACTCCCCCTTTTGAAAGTCCTTCTAAGTAAAACCGACTTGAAAGTTCATTTGACTCTAGAGAACTTGAACTTAAAATTTGGTATTATTTTTCTCGCTATGGGCTTTGAATGCTTAATCGTGGTAATCATAAACATTTGGATCAAGGACCTCATTTTTACCACCCTTTTTGTTGATCCAAATGGCCATCTTCATCATTGAGATGGTACCCTTTCCTTAAACCTTAACCATTTATTTCTAGACCTCCATTGATTTCGTTTGATTGAGGCCTTTTTCTTGAAAGTGTGCACATGTGAAAATGCTTGTGGGTAGGAGAACAACAAGGAAAATGCTTCACTAAGACTAGTCTCGATTTAAGACTAGTGTAGATAAGGAGGGGTAAGTAGATCTTCAAAGATGAGTTAAGTGGTTTGGGATGGTGATTTTGAGAAAGAAAATCGAAAAAAGAGAAGAAGTAAAGGAAATAGCACTCTAAGTTGGAAAGAAAGAAGAATTAGTTTAGCTCTACAAAGATTTAAAGAAGGTTAAAAGTCCACAAGAAAATGAAAAAGAAAAGAAATAAAGAATAGAGAAAAATGTTTGTGGATTACATTTCTAAAGAAAGAGAAGAGCTAGAAGTAAAGAATCCTTAGAGTGTTTTGTGCAAAAATAGGGGTTTGAGCTTTAAAGAAAGAGCATGAAAAGAAAGAACAAGATTAGTTGTGGTTGAAAGTAAGAGATGATTGGCATTTGGGTAGAGTAAGGATGTACAAAGGGGTAGGGGACTCTAGTGGAAGCCAATTCTTTGTATGTGTTAATTATTCTTCTCTCCCTTGCCTTTACATGATGTCTCACACTACCCTTTTCATGAGTAAACCACTAAATTTTTGAGTATATGAAACCTCCATGATCATCACTTCTTTAACCTTTTCTCACCAATCCAAACGGTTTCGATTCATTCTCCACAGTGAGATCGCACTTAATTGAATAAAAATGAATGTTAAAGAGTCGGATGAGCCGATAGTACGAGTTTGCCTTAGTCTCGGAACTTAGAGTAAATTGGGGCTTGGAAAGGTTATGGCGAAGTACGAGAGACTAGGCTCGACTCTTGCTATATGCTATATCTTTCTAAGGATCTTGTTTGGGCACCCTTTGTATAACCCTTAGGCTATGAGTTCCCCACTTTCAAACCTCTTTCTCGGGCTTAGATTCTTGCTCATTGCTTGACGACAAGCAAGATTCTAGTCCGGGGGAGTTTATGTTACCACATTTTGCATATTATAGCCTAGGATTTAGTAGAGTTTTCCTTACATTTTAGTCTTTTTAGATCGCTTTAAGTAGTTTTCTGAGTCTTAATTAGGAGGTATCATATAGAAGTCTTAGGAGTTGCATTTGTGCGTTCTTCTCCTCTTTTCTATCCCATTTCAGGTTACCTTGGCATTAATGGATGAACCCAGGGACTCGGAAGCAGAAACGAAAGTGATTGAGCACCAACCAAGAGAACTGGCGAGCTAGGCCAGTCTGGCTGGCGGTCCACAATAACCATCCAGACCGCCAGCCTCCTCTCCAGCCAACCCTGGTGGTCCATCAAGCTCTGGCTGGCAGTCAGCAACGCCCAGCCAGACTGCCAACCCCCTCCAACTCATGACCGGCGGTTTATCAAGCTCTGGCTGGTGGTCTGCAACAGCCTCCCAGACCGCCAGCCGCACCTGCAATCAAAGAAAATCCATGTTTCGACCCGGTTTGTCCCGGGTCGACCCGAACTGTTTCTCCTTTAGTATAAATACTACTGTTTGCTACTTTCTCTTTCGCTTGAGTTGTATATTAAAACATTGATCTTTGTTGAATCTTTGATCTTAATTTTAAAGTCTTTATCTTTTATATCTTATGTATCTTTCACATAATGATTATGGCTTTAGATCATGTTCATACATGTTTTAGAGTTATGATTAGTGAGTAGTTTCATTAGTGGTTTATGGGTTAGGTGGATTAGTGAAGATCTAAGTATTGATTTAGATTGCAAAGGGTTAGATCCTATTAGATTCACATGATTAAGGAGCATTTAATGCTAGATTTGATTTGATATTCAATTTCTAGAACTTAAGGCTTTCACACCCGGAAGGTGTTTGATGAATTCCTAAGAGAATCTTAGCATTGCTAAACATACTTGTCCTATGGGAATAGATTATCAAGGTGTTTAGTGGGCGTTTTAGCTTGTTTTTAATGATTGATATACTTTAGATCACAATCGGGAGATTGAATTGATTTAGAGTTTGCCAAATGGATTATCATCACGGGAGTGAACTTATTGAGCTCTTGCCTTGCCCTTGGATGGCATTTTTATTGTTCACCCTTGCATCTTAGTCATAATTAGTCTACTTATTTGATCGCCTTGCCTATGAACCACATTTCTCAAATTTTCCATCTCATCTCATTTAGTACTTTCATTGCTTGCTTTTACATTTGAATTGCTCAAACCACTATCTAGTTTAGGCTTAGATTAATGAACTCGTCTTTAGAGCTAATTTTTAAAAGGTTTGCTCTTTGTGGATTCGATAACCCATTACTACAACTACTAGCCTTATACTTGAGATTTAGAGTTTAGTTGGGATTAAAACTCAATAGAGAATTAATCTCTTGTCAATCATCTTTGGCGTTAAGGTTTAGTTTAAGGTTTTTGTATAGTTCATGTTTAGTGTCTGTTTAGGTTTTAGTTTATGTTCAGGTTTTAGTTCCTAATTAAAAATGGTTTTAAGGTTCTGTTTAGTAACACAATTTAGTTTTTGTTTACTTTGTTCTTTAGGAATGATATATTAAGCTTTGTGTAATGTATTGTACTGTAATAATGTATAGTTCTATTTTGCTTGATTAATTTGATATTCATTTATTAACTTTCTCTTTCAATTGTTTAAGGGGGGGACATCACCTGCAATTGGGTCTACTTCCTCTCATTCACGGCCTCCTGGAGCTATTAATCCTCCCACAGAAGCTTCTGCCATTCCTACTTATGCCCATAGGACAGAAGCTGCCTTGCCTCGTTCTCTAGCAAGACTGAACCAGCCATACCTTCATCCTAGGAAGCTCAATGGAGCATTGTGGTAAGAGTATTTTATATAATTTCATCATGCTTGAATTGTCAACATCTTCTGATTCTAATATGATATTTGTTTCTCATTGGCAGGTTTGGTAACGATCTAGAGGTCCATGCTTTTATGCGGGCTACATGGCAGGGCTACTTTTGGGGTCCTTAGTCCAGCTAGTATCATGTTCCTTAAGAGAGGAAGGATAAGTGGTGGCAGACATTTATTGTCGGTCATGTTTCTCAATCTTATCTCTTTCTTATTCTGTTTATATCTAACTTCAGTTACCTTCTAATGTGTGTCAATTCTTTGTAGAAAACTACTATTGGGAAGATGAGTTCCACAACGAAATTTACGCCAAGTGGAAGGTGCAGACTTAAGTGACTATCTGCAGAAGAATAAGCTAGAAGAAGAGAGTAGGGAAGAAGCCTAAGTATATCAATGATGCGGACTGGGCACAGCTTCAGGACAATTGGAAGACTGAAGAAGCAATCAACAAGAGCCAATCAGTTGCTGGTTCCCGCATTTCTGCTCCAGAAGGGAAGACTATGCACAAGCAAATGATGGTCCAGTGTCATATGTCAAGCATGAGTATGATATGGTAAGACTTTTTACTTTCTTTCCTTATTTGTTAAAATTTTAAATTCTAACACTTTGCTTTTGGCATTCTTGTAGATGGTTGTAGAGGGTTTGGATGGGCCACCCGCCTATACAGATTTGGTGAGGAAGACACACATTCATAAAGATGGGACGTTCGTAGATAACCGCGCAAAAGACCTGGTGTTGGAGGTTGAGGAAGCTGTTGACAAGCAAACAATTGGCGATGGATCTCCGATTGCCAACAGCCAAACTGTCGCCACAGCGGCTACATCAAGTTACAGGCGCCTTCTCCTCAACCAGGAGTACATAAAGGTAACTATTAATAACAATCAGATTCTAGTTCTTATTTTATTCTTAGTTTAGATCGTAATTTCCCAGTTTGTAACATGATGTGCTTAGTAGCTGGCCATTTCTTAAAGTGTTTAAATCTTAACTTTCATGTTTGCAACATGATGTGTTCAGTTGACATGTGAAATTGTTTGATTTGCTTGTTTGCAACATAATGTGTTTAATTGACACATGTTCTGAAATTGTTTGAATCTTTTGTTTAATGACTTACATTAATTGTTGTTCTGTTTAATGACTTAAGTTTTGAAATTGTTTGAATGTTCTGTTTAATTGTTTGGTTTTCTTCAATTTTCAGCGTGGTCAGACAAAGAAGTGGACAATCTATGGACTGCAGTGCTCAATTCAAGGATTCCAACAATACTGAACTTGTTCGTGTCTCACTGAAGAGAACTCTGGACCTGGAGATGCACATCTCCAACATGGAGACACATGTTGATGCAGTCAAGGCAGATCTCATTGCTTTGAAGTCTGAATTCAAACAAGAGATGGCTGCAACAAGAGAGTCTCTCAAATAGATTATGCAAGATCTTCAGCCTCACGCGCTCTATCCTCAAGGTCTCCAGCCTCAAGCTTCAGTTCCTACCGCCTCACATCAATCATCTCAACCTTTTGTGCAAGCCCATTCTCAACCATCTGAACCTCGACAAGTCTCACCATCTCAACAACAACAACAACAACAACCTTAGCAAGTCTCAACAGCTCAACCTCACAAGCGTACCAAGCTCACCATGATCACCAAGGAACAGCAATAAAATTTGGATAGGTGGTGTGTTGAAGAACTAGGTACTTAAAGATTTTAGGTTTTAAGGATTGAAGTGTAAAATTTTTTGGTTTTTTTGTTTCAGGTTGTCAATAGTTTGAACCAACCTGAATGTCTGATGCAAAACTTTGTAGTAGTATGGTCTGATGATGTACTACTTTTGTAACAATACTATCTTTTTTTTAAATTTCGAAAATATTGTTAATTTTAAAAAACCAGAAAAAACAATTATATATATATATATAATATTCTCGGAGCTTATTTATTTTTTAAATATCGTCACTACAAATCACATATAGCCACGAATATTCGGAGCTAAGTAGTCACAATTAATACGTGACAATTCATGACAAAACTAGGCACGAAATATATTTCTCTAATTTGTGGCTGTTAGTCACGAAGATTACGTAACAAAACGTGGCTAACTTGGCCACTAAATAAACATGTCTATTTTGTGACTAATAGCCACAAATATTTTGTTGAAAAACGTGACAAAATTAGTCACGTTTTTTGTGACAAAATTGTGGTTAAGTAGTTACCACTACTCACGATCCAAAATTTTCACGATCATATAGTCACATTTTTCGTGACTTTTTGTGACAAAAATTTCATATAGCCACGATTTTTGATTTATAGCCATGAAATGTTTTCGTGGCTATACGCCAATTTTCTACTAGTGCGATGGAAGTGTATTGTCTTGTGTGGTAGGTGTCAATCCTATGATCACAATCATGTCAACCGCTTATTGTATCTCCTAAAAAATCGCCAAGTCCATGACCACAACTTTATTTCACAGAAGCAATATGTAAGGACCTTATCTAAGAATCATTAGATGGGGTCAAATATGTTAAGGATTAAATGTGTTAGGGCCATTAATTAAATAACATATTTTGTAGTGGTCACTTTGTGATAAAGGAAAGGTTATGGGCATAAGTGTTATGAAATATTAATATGTGGGTACATTTAGCAATTTCTAGTTTGATGAGGGGCCGAACTAGAAATTGATTACCTATAAATAGAGGGTTATGGTCCCCAAAGCAACCTAACAGAATATACAGAAACTCTCTGCATCCCCATCACCAGAGACCTAAAGTCATTCAGGGTTAGCTTTGGAAGATCCATTCCCTAATTCATTCAGATCCCTAAACATGGATTCATCAGGTACGCTTCCTCTTTCATTCTTATTAATCAGAAACTGATATGGATTATGGTTTATAGATTGAATAAATCTAACAACTGGTATCAGAGCCAGCATTTTCAGTTTCTGGTTGATAATCAGGTTTATTTTTTAAGTTTTGAATTCGAAATTATTTTTTTGGTGAAAGTTTTGGATTGCTGAATCTGAAATTTCTTTTAAAGTTTATGCTAAAATAAAGTATTCTGGGATTTGTGGTTAATTTTGTGTTAGATCTAAAGTTTATGCATGTGTATATCTAATATTTTGGTTGCTTGTATAAGAAAAACATGTTTAAATTTTACGTCTAAAGTCAAAGTCCTGGAAAACCGGATCCTCGTATTTGATTTATTTCGAACTAAGGAGAAACTTTTCGAAAATTCTGGAATTTTTTTTAGATCCAAAACGTGTCGACGTTTGTAAATGATTAGGGTTTCGTAGAAACCAATCTTTGAAGAAGGGGAACATATATGAAACATGGGATGTGTTTTAGTATTATAGTTAGTGGTTTTTTTTTTCCGGCCCAATATTAAGTTTTTTAACCTGTTAAGATTTGAGTCTTAGGCTCGTTAAGCTTTAAAAAAAATCTTTTGGGCCGAGAAGCCCACTCGCAATTGGAAGGGGAGCGCCAGTTAACGTTGTCGCTTTGGTATCAACAGGCTTCGATCCCTGGTGGCGCTTCAATCTAGTTTTAATCATGTAAACTACGGCCATCGCCCTTAGCAATTTAATATGAATTCGGCCAACGGCCTTATTGTCAGAATAATCGTCCATCGGCCATAAGAACAGTGAATACTCGGCCATCAGCCATCAATCAAGAATTCACGGCTATTCGGCCTTCACAGAAACCTACGAAAGGTTACAGTCACGAACTCACCTTTTTTTAGAGTCAAATGTTCGGTTCAGCAGTTCGCAGACAGTCTCGATGGTCAATTCCGCAGTCAGTCGCCTTGTTCCACAAGTCGGCCAAGTCAACTCGTCTCTCTCAAGCCAATTGCCTTCGAATCGCTCTCTGTTTTCTTTTTGAGTTCTTTTTCGTGTGAAATGAGAGAGAGCCGTCTATTTTTACTTAAGGCACGAAACTCAGCGTTTTAGTCCATAGAAACCGTGCATAACCGCTCATAACCGTCCAGTCGCATCCATATTTGGGAGATAATCGTTCCCGCTCAAAACACTTAGGCAAATTCACATTTCTGCGTGAAAACTGCCAAGTAACCGTTCTCGCCAATTCTTTGGGCGAAAATTGGCTAAGTCCAAGCGAGCTTCCCAGTCTGGATCCGGTAGGAATAACTGCCTTGTCTGATCCAGACAGTCCTTGTCTGAATCCAACCATCCTTGTCTAATCCGACCAGTCCAGCTGCTATGTCCGTACCAACTTGGCTCAGTTTAGCTCAACTGCCCGTTTCAGTCAGCTTAGTTCAACTGTCCAGCTAATTCCTTCCTTAGGCACACTTGGCTCGGCTGGACCAGTCCATCTAGCTCAATTCAGTTCGCTGATCAAATCAGCTCCCTTATACTCGATTTAACTTGACTAGATCCCACACTTGACCAAGCCATCCGATCATCTCCATGATCCCGACTAAGTCTACAATCGGATTCCCCTTGACTGATTCAGTCCAATCAGAACGATCCTCGATTCGATCCAATCTTTCCCTTTGATCTCAAAACCGGACAAGTGACTCATGGTCCATCCATGATCGAGTGGGTATGCTTGGCCATGATCAATCTACGGCCACGTCCAGGGGTTCCATCCAACACGGGTGTTACAAGTCTCCCCCCTTTGGATTAGACTCGTCCTCGAGTCTTAGTCTTTTTCAACTCTTCTTTTTGTTTCTCAAACCATTTAGGAAATTCAACTTTCATTTTCTCTTCTGGTTCCCAAGTAACCTCTTCCGCTCTATCACAATCCCAAATTACTTAGATGATCTGGATTTTCCTTCTTCTTTCCGCTTTAACCTTTCTGTCCACAACTCGGATTGGTCTTCCTACAACGATTAAGTTTTCCTTTAAGTCTGATGGTGGTTCAGAAACCACTTTGTGCCTTCCAGAGATGCTTTTCGTTAGCATCGAAACGTGAAAAACATTGTGAAAATGGGCCATGGATTGTGACAACTCCAGCTTATACGCCACCTTTCCAACTTTTTCCAATTGTCTGTGGATGGTAAGTTGAACTCATGTTCACTCTAGTCCCAAACTTGTTCTAAAGTGCCTTCCAGAACTGAGAGTAAAACTTTGAATCCCGATCAGACATAATATTTGCAGGTGCTCCATGCAACCTGACAATTTCTTGTACATACTTCTTAGCCAACACCTACGCGTTATCCTTCTTATTCACTGCCA
Source organism: Anastatica hierochuntica (assembly GCA_900406275.1). Taxonomy (NCBI): domain Eukaryota; kingdom Viridiplantae; phylum Streptophyta; class Magnoliopsida; order Brassicales; family Brassicaceae; genus Anastatica; species Anastatica hierochuntica. Next base: position 14,386 of record OVAN01006429.1, read on the forward strand.
GAAAATGAGCCGACTTGGTCAGTCTGTCCACTATTACCCAGATCGCATCTTTCTTGTTACACATTGGCAGACTAGTCACAAAGTCCATTATGATCATATCCCACTTCCACTCTGGAAACGGTAGACTCTGCAACAAACCACTCAGAACTTGATGTTCTGCTTTAACCAACTAACAAGTAGGACACCCAGCTACTTATGCAGCCACATCTCTCTTCATTCCAACCCAGTGATAATACCTCTTCAGATCTTGATACATCTTTGTCGAACCTGGATGTATCAAGAACTTAGACTGATATGCTTCCTTAAGTATTGCTTCCCTTAGCTATTTTAAATTAGGAACACACACCCGCCCATTCACCAGAATAGTCCCATTAGTCGAGGTCTGATACTCAGTCTGGTCATTCTTTGCAGTCTTGATGAGATTCTCATCTTCTTCCTGAGCCAATCGAACCCTCGTGAGCAGATCAGCTTGATCAGCAGCTCCTAAGCCCAAAGGCTCCAGGTTATCTGACAATGCCGCTAGCTGCAAAGTCCCAACCATTCCAACCAATTCTTCCATGTCCTTCTCAGAATCAACAGCCGCCCTCTTTCGGCTTAAGGCATCAGCCACAGTGTTAGCTATACCAGGATGGTAAGCTATATTCAAATCGCAGTCAGCGACCATTTCCATCCATCTCCGCTGTCTAAGGTTCAGCACTGGTTGAGTGAAGATGTACTTCAGACTCTTATGATCAGTGAAGACTTGGACCTTCCCACCGTAAAGATAAGATCTCCAAATTTTCAAGGCAAACACTACTGCCGCCATCTCAAGGTCATGAGTCTGATAATTGCCCTCATGCTTCCTTAACTGACTTGATGCATAGGCAATGACCTTTCCTTCCTACATCAGTACAAAACCCAATCCAGTTCGTGATGCATATGTGTACACCAAATAAGATACTTTTGGTCTCGGCAACTCAAGGATTAGAGCGCTTGTAAGCATCTCCTTTAGTCTACAGAAACACTTCTCACAGTCCTCTGACCAGGTAAAGGGGACATCTTTCCCAGTCAGTCTAGTCATTGGTTGAGCCATGCTTGCAAAACCCTTCACAAACCTTATATAGTATCCTGTCAACCCAAGGAAACTCCTTATTTCTTAGGCATTTCGTGGCCTTGGCCACTCTGCAATTGCCTTGATCTTTTCAGGGTCCACGGATACTCTTTTATCTGAGACAACATGGCCTAGGAATCCGATTTCCCTTTGCCAAAAACTTCACTTGCTCATCTTAGCAAACAATTAGTGTTCCCGCAGTCTTCCCATCATAATTCTCAGATGGTCCTCATGCTCTTCCCGAGTCTTTGAGTAGACCAAGATGCCATCTATGAAGATGATCACCGACTCATCCAAACAGTCTCTGAAGACATTGTTCATCAGCTTCATGAATGCCGCTGGAGCATTTGTTAAACCAAAAGGCATCACCACAAACTCATAGTGCCCATACCTTGTCCGAAAAGCCGTCTTTCGAACATCCGATTCTGCTACCGGAATCTGATGATATCTAGAGGCCAAATCAATCGTTGAGAACCAAGTAGCACCTCTGAGTTGGTCCAACAACTCATCAATCCAAGGCAGAGGGTACTTGTTCTTCACTGTCACTCTGTTCAATCCTCGGTAATCAATGCATAGCCTGAAGCTACCATCTTTCTTTTTCACAAACAGTACCGGTGCACCCCAAGATGAATTGCTTGGCCTGATGAATCCCTTTTCCAACAGCTCACTCAACTGCTTTTTCAACTCAGCCATCTCTGCTAGAGCCATCTCTGCTAGAGCCATTCGATACAGCGCCTTAGAGATTAGAGTTGGTTCAGGTTCCAGGTCAATAGTAAAGGGGTCCAACCTTCCTGGTGGTAATCCAGACAGTGACTGGAACACATCCTCAAAGTCCTTCACCACTGGAATATCTTTCAATTCAGCATCTGGACCAACTTCTGCAGCAGTGATTGTGGCTAAGTATGTTTCACAACCCTTCTCAATCATTCTTTCTGCTTGAATCGATGAGATCACCAAGCTTCCAGTAATCGGTCTTATTCCTTGATATCTCAGAATTCCTTCGGCAATCTCAAACCGAACACGTCCTCGGCGACAGTCCAGATGGGCATTATACCTTCCCAGCCAGTCCATTCCAAGGATCACATCATAGTCTTCCACTGGACAAATCACCAAGTCTATCGGCATGTTCTTTCCACAGGTCAAAACCGGGACATCTCGGATAATCCCTTATGTATGCATTGTCTGTCCACCAGCTGCCTTAACCAATCCGAAATACTTTCCAGGTTCCTTCTGGAACCCTCCTACCTTAGCCATCTCAGGGCTTACAAAACAGTGAGTAGCCTCGGTGTCAAACATGACATGGGTTGCCACTCCACCCATGAAAAGGGTCCCTACACATCCACCCAGAATGCTAAGAACCCACCCCACTCAAGCAAACATTTCACACAAAAAATTGAAAGAGTAAGGGTGCAGGACTAACTAGTGATCGAACGTGAAGTGCTTGGGTCATTTGATCCCTGTCCCATCGCATACACTCTTGGCATGATTGTTTGTCTCTTTGGCAGCGGTGGCATTTCATCATTTGCCAGTTTCCCTGACTGCCCCAACTTAGGACATTGTAACTTAAAGTGTCCAGCTTCTCCACAGTTGTAGCATGTCTTAGTTGCTACAGTCCTCCCCTGATCTTTCACCCTTTGGTCCTGTTCTGGGCACTCTCGAACCTTATGTTCTAGGCTTCCACAACGGTGGCAAGGTCTTGATACATCTCGACACACTCCTCCATGCATCTTTCCACAGTTTGGACATACATAGTATCCTCTACCTTGCTTACCAGAACCAGTAGTCTGGGTCTGTTGAAACTTCCTTTTATTTCTAGAAGCATTCCCACCTTGATTCTTACGACCAGATCCAATCTGAAACTTGTTCTCCTCTTTAATCCCACTTTCCAACAGAGCTGTTTTCTCCATCAATTCAAAAACTGAAGCATAGTTCCGAACTATGCAGCGGTTGCGAAGATCAATTCTTAATCCACGCATAAACCTTCTGACTTGAACTTTCTCATCCTGAAGTTCTTTTCCACCATAGATCTTGAGACTGTTGAACTTAGTCTCATATTGCCTCACAGTTATGCTACCTTGTTCCAAATCCAGGAACTCAGCTTCCAACTTATCAAAAGCTTCTGGTAGAAAGTACTTGGATCGGAAGAGTTCATTGAATGTCTCCCAAGTACAGTTCCGATACTCCCTCTTAGATGCCACACCCTCCCACCAAGTATGAGCATCAGCTTCCAAATAATGGATTGATATGTCCTTCATATAAGTCTCTGGGCAACGAATGGAGTTGAAGTTTCTTTCCAGCCTATAGCCCATTCATCTGCCTCAATCACATTCGCACCTCCAGCAAAGAAATTTGTTCCCAGTCTCTGCATATGATCCATCACCTTAAGGTAGGATGGTATCCTCGGCTCTGGAGAATCCGCCACATTCACCACAACATTCTCATTATAAACAGGCACTACAACAGGTGGCGGTGCCATAGGCACGGGTGCAACAACCGACAGCCTTTCCAGCACTTGAGCAAGCATCATCAGCACTGCTTGCAGATCCATAGGGTTAGTGTTAGCCGCATCCCCCACTGCAGCCCTCACATTTCTCGCAGCAGCTTCTGCAGCAGCATCAAATTCAGCCTGATTCATTGCTGGATCAGTTCCTATTCCAGTCCAGTCTCAGTATCAACACTAGTCTGCTCAACATGAGCCTCGAGTTGACAACCCACTACTATGTTCGGATTAACTCTAGAAGTTCCTTCACTTTCATTGGGAGCAGGTTGCTTTCTTCTTCCACTTTTAGCCATCTGCATGGTTCAAACCAGTTAACTAAGTTAGTCTTTCCACTAACTTAGTTCCACACAAATTATAATCTTTTCGTGATACCTTGGCTTGGAAGGATGGATTTCTGCCCCATTAATCCACTATACTAAGACTCTATACTAGAATCGACCACACTCTAATACCAACTTGTGAGACCCTTGCTCCTTTTACTTAACAGTTTTGTGTTTTCATTCAATTTTTAGACAAGTCTTTTCATTTTAAGTTAAGCCATTCATCACAAAACATAACTTAACTTAGCTTTAGATTAAAATCGAGGTTTTCAATATAAGATAAGTTTGCTATAAGCTATTACAAGTATTGTAACCTTCTGCCCATAACAATTTTAATCCATCCATCCTTAACTTTCAGCCATGGTCTGCGTGCTGCTCAACAGAGCCATCTTGGCCGGAATCAGAACCTGCATTCACACAGAATGCATCATTAAAGAATTGCTGAGTGAGATCGGCCATCCTGACCCACCAGCCATGCATAGAATCAATCACGTTAATCAGTTCATTTATCCAGTTAATTCACTTTACAAATTTACACTTAGTTCTAGTTTTAATCATGTAAATCCGGCCATCAGCCTAAGTAGTTTAATATGAATTCGGCCAGCGGCTCTTATTGTCAGAATACTCGGCCATCTGCCATAAGAACCGTGAATACTCGGCCATCGGCCATCAATCAAGCATTCATGGTCATTCGGCCTTCATAGAAACCTACGAAAGGTTATAGTCATGAACTCACCTTTGCCTTAGATTCAAATGTCCGGTTCAGCAATTCACAGACAGTCTCGATGGTCAGTTCTGCAGTCAGTCGCCTTGTTCAACAAGTCGGCCCAGTTAACTCGTCTCTCTCAAGCCAATTGCCTTAGAATCGATCTCTGTTTTCTTTCTGAGTTCTTTTTCGTGTGAAATGAGAGATAACCGTCTATTTTTTACTTAAGGCACAAAACTCAACGTTTTAGCCCACAAAAACCGTCCATAACCGTCCATAACCGCCCATAACCGTCCAGGCGCGTCCATATTTGGGAGATAACCTTCCCGCTCAAAACACTTAGGCAAATTCACGTTTCTGCGTGAAAAATGCCAAGTAACTGTTCCCGCCAATTCTTTAGGAAAAAAATTGGCTAAGTCCCAGCGAGCTTCCTAATGTGGATCCGACAAGAATAACTGCCTTCTCTGATCCAGACAGTCCTTGTCTGAATCCAACCATCCTTGTCTAATCCGAACAGTCTAGCTATGTCCGTACCAGCTTAGCTCAATTCATCTCAACTGCCCAGTCTAGTCAGCTCAGTTCCACTGTCCAGCTCAATCCTTCCTTAGGCACACTTGGCTCGGCTGGACCAGTCAATCCAGCTCAGTTTAGTCCGCCGATCATATCAGTTCCCTTATACTCAATTTAACTTGACCGGGTCCCACACTTGACCAAGCCATCCGATCATCTCCATGATCCTGGCTAAGTCTACAATCGTATTCCCCTTGACTGATTCAGTCTGATCAGAACGATCCTCGATTCGATCGAATCTTTCCCTTTGATCTCTAAACCGGACAAGTGACTCATGGTCCATCCATGATCGAGTGGATATGCTTGGCAATGATCCATCCACGGCCAAGTCCAAGGGTTCCATCCAATCCAACTATACCCACCCCCTTATATAGCATAACAACCATTTTATGGTCTGCCACCTGTATACATTACAGGTGTCTGAGGAGTCACTGAACCACTCCTGGTCAAGTTTTCCAACACGTAGCCGAATTTCAGTCTTTCTTTCCAGTTTTATGCATCTTTCATGGTCTATTCCTTAGTCTTATTCTGATTTTCCGAACACGAGTGTTACACATAGCTCCCTTCCTTTTCTTCTTAAACCACTCAGCCATTTAAGTATTCTTGCAAATAGAACCCCCAGACTTATTGATATTTGTCTGAGCAAGAATAAATTTTATTCTAAATCAATATATAAATTTGATTCTACAAGTTTAATATTAGTAATGGATCTATGGAATCAAGATGTCGCCAAAGTGACCTCTCTTTATAATATATTTTCATGAAAAATATTAAATAATGTGTGAATGTAAATTTATGCGGATACAATTCGGCCCAAAGGAAGATTTGTGTTTGGCCAAATTTACATATATATGTGTGTGTATTTTCATGCAAATATTAGATCGGCCCAAATGAAGATTTAATATTTGGCCGAAGTACACATACACCTGTGATGGTAAATGTTGAGAGTAATTAAGGTCATGAGAATTCCCTAGACTTAGATGGAGTACAACAGTAAGACCTCAAAGCAGGGAAATGCGTAGAGCAAGGTTTTTGGTCATCTTGGGTCGCCGCTGCTGTTGGGTTTTCTCCCTCTCCCAAGTTATTGGTACGAGGAGTTTCCAGATTTGGCATCCGGGGTACCCTGACCCTGAACCTGTGATTTGTGGCTTGATTCGCCGTCAGAGCCGAGTTTGCCTCTCTGAGGGTCTCGTTCTCCAGCTCTAGTTGCTACAGGCGCTGCGTGTTCTCTTTGAGCGTTTTGGCATGAGCCNCTGCTGCCTCAAGGTCTGAAGCTTCGCAGCAGCTGCGTTAGGTCCAGTTGGAGTCTAATCTCTTCGAAGCTGCTCCATCTCTCCTAGTCTCTTTTGAAAGTCTCTAGTTGAGATCGCTTCTTGTCATAGGTGAGCTCTGCTCGTGCTAGTGTGATGTTTGCTAATTCATGATTTCTCCAACAATCGTCATGTAGTTGTTCTTAGAAAACTCCCCTCCTTCTAGCGCCAATTGTTATGGGTGATTTTGGTCGTTCTTTGTAGCACTACGGAAGCTGGAGGTCAATGATTTTTTTTGCAAAGGGTTTTGAATGTTTGAGCTGAGCTTTAAGATCGAGAGATGGCAAAGAATTTCTTGTGTATTGATTTGTGGCTTGGGGTTTTCGTGCGTGCACATTTTCCCTTCAAGCTTGGTATTCATACATGAGTTTCATGATTATCCCTCCAAGAATTGGATATATCATGATCATCTGTAGAATATATGCATATTTATCTAAAATACATGTCATTATCTACTAG
>OVAN01006430.1:0-21339 GCA_900406275.1 Anastatica hierochuntica
ACTTATTACTTTTACTTATTGCCTTTCTTTTATGCACTTGTTCATGATTGCGCTTATGCTAAGGATATATCTAGTAGAGACTTGTGACACCTCTTACTAGGTTGCTCCCTAGACTAGTTTTTCTAGTGTGACTCTCTTTGCTTAAGCTCTTCTANTCTTGCGGGCTAGGAGCGGTTGTTAGGTCATTATAAATTATTAAAACTCGTTCTGATAACACCCCTCGGCAGTTACCACCGTTGTCGTCGCCTTCACAATGGACATTAGAAGTTTTCCAAAACCCTAACATGCAAACAGAGAGAGAAAAAGAGAGAGAAAACAAAGAGAGAAAACATAGAGAGAAAACTGAGCAACCAAGAACCCTAGAGAACCAACTCACCTTGGAAATTGATGGTTGCAGTATGGAGAAAATATATTGTTAAAGAAAAACATACCGTAGGCTATTTAAGCAGAAACTCAGGTGGCAAACGAATGGTCAGGAAAAAAACTCCTCCTACATATGGATTTTCGAGAGGAGGGAAGATGGCAACATTCCAGCGTTAGTCATCCCCTTCCTCATGACCATTATCAAAAAATGAGGTGACCAATATTACAAGATAGTTCATAATCACAAAGGGAAAGTTTAGAACTACTTGCTTGACAAAAACTGTTAATTAAATCAAGACAGTTTATTTCGTAAAGGATTATGCTAGACGTCATTATGTAGGATTAACAACATATCGCTGCCAAAAAGATATATAAAAGGATGTCGATATAAGGCTTTAAAAGAGCTGGATTACGGTTTATATGAGAAGAGGAGGCGTAGTTGTAGAGTTTTTTTTGGTCATTTTGTTGTAGAGTTCAACCACAAGTCTCTAAATATAATATTTGAAGTTGAACGCGTTTAAAGTGAAATCAACACGTAGGATATTTAAATCAAAATATTTTAAAGTGCGTTTCATGTTAATTCACATTATGACATGTGTAAACGTACGTATAGAAATTAATATAAACTTACTATTATTAATTTACTTCTTAAAAAATTATAAAAATAACTCACTGGTTAAAAAATATCACCGGTCGAGCTACCACCATTTGCTTCAAACAGACGATGTAGATATTGTGAATGCGGTAAACATTCCGAATAAAAATTGATCAATGTTTGTGGTAATCTCAAGGACATATAGTAGATACAATTCTTTATCATCAATGGTCTTCAGAGTCGGCGCATGCATTTACTTCGTATAAATAAAACACGAGGACTCGAAGCCTTTTTAATCTTAGTCGTTTGCTCTTATGAAATTGTTGTATCCACTATCACCTGCTACATATAGAAATCGTATACAATTAATAGCTAGGTTATATGGAATTTCGAAAGACTCATTTGTAGTTTGTTGTGATACCTAAAGCAGCAGCGGTGGCGAAGTCTTCTAATACACCTAAATCATACTGTCCATGAAATGAACAATGCAGACATTAAAGTTTTTTCCTATGAGAAACAATGATTTTCATTGTAATGACATAAAATGGATAAAATTTGAATTTTTAAAAATTGTGAATTTGGGCCATATTGCAAAAAAATTGAAAATGGAATTTATTTGGGAAATCGTTTTTGAGTGAAAAATAGAGGCAACCATTGGAGCAAACTCTTCTCCCACTTTTAAAGTATTCTATGGGTGAAATTGGTTGTGGATGAGTTGAAAAAATTACATAAGAGGAGAAATAAGTAGTGAAATTAAAATGAGGGGAATAAATGATAATGAGAAGAATAAAATGAGTAAAAATAAAAATACTGTTACTTTTAGTCTCTCATGTTTTGTGGAGGAACAAATTTAGGCTTAAAACAAGTTTTTTTACCAAATTCGTGGGTCCCACTAAAATTTTATGAATGTATAATTTTGATAAAGGGTGTAACATTGGCTGAATTTAGAGTAATTACTTATTCTGTTGTGATATTATACTATTTAGTGTAAAAAAGGGGGAGACTATACCATCATGAATTTAGGTAAAAACGTAATTTGAATTGGAGACATTTTTAAACGGGTGTAAAAAAGAGAGAAATATATTTGATTGAAAAGGCTACCTACAGATAAAAAATATTTCAATTTATACGTCATTATCATAGATGAAAGTCTAAGGAAAATTTTTTTATTAAAGATAATTTTGCTTTTTTTGTTGAATATGCATCTTTAAGAGAATGCAACTTTAGGAGGAGATCCCCAAGGCGATTTGGCGATGACACCAAGGTGAATTCTGACGGCGTTTTTTCTCCGGTGATCGTCGTTTCCTTCCACTTCCTGGTGCTGCTCCTTCCATTGTCGTCCGCTGTTGTGCTGGTTCGTGGCTTGTGGTGATCCTGTGGTGCGCGGTACTCTACGTTTGCTCTGCTCCTCTGATTGATCTGCTCTCTACGGTGATATGGCTCGCAGATATTCAGCCTCTGAGAAGGGTAAAGGCGCTGCTACGGTCCCGGGTAACCGTTGGATTCGTGATCAGCCGACGCAACTCCCTCAAGTCGACACTTCCGCCTTAATTGCGGCAAACAAACTTACCCTCATTGGTCGGGTCCTATATCCGGAGATTAAAAAGCCGAAGGCTATTGTTAACTTTATTCCTCAAGTGTGGGATTTGGTGGGGAAAGTTGAAGGCAAAGAGCTTGGCCGTGATAAATTCAGCTTTCGATTTTCATCGGAAGAGGACTTGGAAGCTGTCTTACGCCAAGCTCCCTACCATTTCAAGCACTGGATGCTTGTCAATCAACGTTGGGAACCTATCATCTCCGATTCATTCCCATCTCTTATCCCATTCTGGATTACGGTCCGTCATTTACCTTTTCACTACTATCAAGGCGATATCCTGAAGACAATCGAGAATGACATTGGGACCTACATTACTTCGGATCCGCAAGAGGGCCGGGTTCGGATGTTTATGAATGGGTTAAAGCCTTTGATTATGAATAAGCGGTTTACTTTCCCGACACGGGAAGAGGTAACACTTGAATTCGAATATGACCGCCTGGAGAAGCATTGTTTCTCGTGTTATTCTCTGCTTCATGAGCAGAAGTTTATTCCTTCGACTACGTCACCTGAACAGGAGGGCTTAGGCATAAGTCAACACAATACACTTCATAAAATTGAGGCTGCTAAGTACCGTCGTGGGGCTAATGTATTTGTGCATCATGATTCAAAGCATGCAGATATTAAACATACTACACTCAGACATGAGTATGTTTCACCAAGATGTGAGGATGCCTACAATCGCCAGTCTCGGCGTCATCATCATCGTGACTCTCCTCCACGGCGTCAGGCTTCTTCACCACGCCGTCGTCACTATGTTTCTCCACCACACCGTCAGGCTTCTCCTTCACGCCGCCGTCACCATGTCTCTCCCATGCGGCGACATCGTTCTATCTCTCCGCCGCATCGCCAACAGAGGCATCTCTCTGCCTCTAACCCTCGGGACCACTACTCTCGCCATGATAGAGCACCCCGTCGCCATTCTCCTCCGCCAGCTGCTCCTCCGTCAGCTGCTCCTCCGTCTGTTTTACCTCGGGCTGAGGATTATTATGGTGAGGAAGATAATCACCGTGAGCCTAGGAGGGCTTCTAATACCTCACGTGCTGACAAATTGGTGGGAAGAGCTCCTGCTCCAGTTACCCAGACCCGCCAAGTTGTTGACGTTGTTGCTGCTAAATTTGATGAGCATGTAGATGAACGCATAGCTGCTTCTACAACTAATAGGTCTCGACGTCTTGCTTTAGAGCGGGTATCAGTCCCAGAACCGCGAGTCTCAGTTCACCAGCGCCTCTCTTCTACGGAGGAGGTGATTGATAAACAGCTTGCGTCGGGACGCAAGGTTCAGACAACTATCCAAGAATCATCTGCTGATTTTCATGATGTGAGTGTATAATTTGCTGTTAATCCTCTTGACATTACTACGGATAGATCGGGGCATCGTAAGCTGGGGTCGGAGGCTTCATCGGCTCCTAAAGCATGGGAGCATCCCTCTTGGTGGAACCCCAATGTTGTCCTCAATTTTGAAGTGGGTCCTTCTACGGCCAAGGCACCAAAAGGACGCAAATCTAGTAAACCGTAAGCGGTTAAGCCCCCAAGGCTCCAAAGGCGGCTAAGGCTACCAAGCGCACAACACCGAAGAAGGGACCTAAGGTCCAGGCAGCTTTGGATGGTTCAAAGAAACGCTTGGCGGGGAGGGGCCAAACCATGTCGTGTAAGAAGACTGCTCTGTCGCAACCTTCGTCATCGGCACCTCTTTTACCTCGTTCTGAGGATTCTTCTATTTTTCATAATGTTCCTTCTGCTAAGAAAGCTTTGTCTTTTGATTTCAATTGTAAGGGTTCGGTGGTTTCCCGAAAACCAACCACATCTGATCAATGATTACATCCAGTTTGAACTGTCAGGGTTTCAAAAACTCCCTTACAGTTCGACGCCTAAGGGATTTGAGGTTATCCCTCTTCCCGGACATAATGTTTCTGATGGAAACAAAGAATAATGATGATTTTGTTTTGCAAGTATTTCAGTGGATGGGTTACGACAATAATTTCACTGTCCCTCCTGTGGGACAGAGTGGTGGTTTGGCTCTGTTTTGGCGAAGGGATATTGAACTCTCAGTACTCTCTTCCTCTCCAAATTTTATTGATACAAGCATCTCGTATGAGAACTCTACCTTCCATCTTACTTTTGTTTACGGAGCTCCGCAGCGAGAGAATCGCAGGGCGGTTTGGGACGCCATTTCTCAACTTGGTGCTAATAGGGATTCAGCTTGGCTTCTCTCGGGCGATTTCAATGATATATTACACCAAAGCGAGAAACGCGGTGGACCTCCAAGATGGGAGGGCTCTTTTTCTGATTTTCGAAGCTTTGTTTCAGTTAATGGCCTTTGGGATGTCAATTCCTCTGGCAACTTTCTCTCTTGGCGTGGCATGCGCTATGATCACCTGGTCCATGCCCGCCTTGATCGCTCTCTAGCCAACAATGCTTGGGTAGAAATGTTTCCTTCTCGGCGCTCTGAATATCTCCGGTTTGAAGGCTCAGATCACAAACCTCTTTTGACTTTCCTTGATAATTCAAGGGTCAAGCACCGCAAGCTTTTCCATTTTGATCGAGGGCTGCGTGAACGAGATGAAATCTTTGATCTAATAGCAGAGGTCTGGCAAAGCGAGGGAAGCGCCTCTGTCCTGACTAAACTCGGCAAGTGCCGTTCAGCCTTAGTACGGTGGGCTAAGGAACATCATCTGCACAGTGCGAACTTGATTGAAGAGTCATGTCTTAAACTTGACATTCTTCTCTCTAGTCTGACTCCTGATCTGCTGGAAATACAGAATGTCACCTCCACTCTGGAGGCAGCGTATAGAGAGGAAGAGAAATTCTGGAAAGAGCGTAGCCGAGTGCTTTGGCTACAGCATGGTGACAGGAACTCCGGTTTCTTTCATGCATCTACGCGTAACAGGCGGACGATTAACCGTATCATTGTCATCGAAGATGCTTCGGGGAGAGTCCTTTTCAAGGAACCCGAAATTGCGGCCGCCATATCTACCTATTTCCAACATATTTTCTCCTCTAATGGAGCAGTGGATTTCTCGGTCATTGAGCATACCACTTTACCGAGCGTTTCGGAGGCTGATAACTCGTTTTTGACGTCTATTCCCTCGGCTAATGAGGTTCGTGAGGCAGTGCTAGCCATTCATGCGGACAAGGCACCGGGACCTAATGGATTCTCAGCGGGTTTCTTTCATTCTTATTGGCCGGTGCTTGGTCCTTATGTCACTACTGAGGTCACTAATTTCTTTGTGACTGGCTCCTTCCTGGCGGACTTGAACTCTACCAATTTCACTCTGATCCCAAAAATCGCTCAGCCCAGGAAAGTGGCGGATTATCGGCCAATAGCGCTATGTGGCACTTTCTATAAAATCATTGCTAAGATCCTTACAAGGCGTATGCATGCTATTTTGCCGTCTCTTATCTCTGAAAATCAATCGGCCGTTGTTCCTGGCCGGGCAATTTCGGATAATGTCCTCATTACTCACGAGATTTTGCATTGCTTGCGCCGCTCTAAAGCTACAAAACGGGGAGCGATGGCAGTTAAGACGGATATGAGCAAAGCTTATGACCGTATTGAGTGGTCTTTCCTACTCCGAGTTCTGGAGAAATTTGGATTCCATCGGGTATGGATCAACTGGATCATGGAGTGTGTTACTACGGTCTCGTACTCCTTTTTGCTCAATGGTTATCCCCAGGGTCGAGTGGTTCCTACCCGGGGTCTTCGCCAAGGTGACCCACTGTCACCGTGTCTCTTCATCCTATGTACGGAGATCCTTTCAGGACTATGTCGCAAAGCTCAAGAGGATGGCTCCCTGCCTGGGTTCAAAGTATCTCGGCATAGTCCTCCCATAAATCACCTCCTATTTGCAGATGACACCATGTTTTTCTGCCAGTCTGATGAGGCAAGTGTGGAGGCCCTGAAGAAACTCATATCAGGCTATGAGCTAGCCTCGGGTCAATCTATCAATTTTGCAAAATCCTCAATCACCTTCGGTTCGAAAACTCCGCAGGCCCGTCGGGAATTGGTGAAAGCTCGGCTTTGTATTCTCAAGGAAGGAGGCACTGGCAAATATCTGGGTTTACCGGAACACTTTGGCCAACGGAAACGAGACATTTTTGCATCTATAGTAGATCGGATACCGCAGAAGGCTCATAGTTGGTCGTCCCGCTTTCTCTCTGCAGCGGGCAAGCAGGTTATGCTCAAGTCTGTGTTATCGGCGATCCCAACTTATGCTATGTCTTGCTTCAAGCTGCCGCTGTCGCTATGTAAACGCATTCAATCGGCACTCACTCGTTTTTGGTGGGATGATAAACGGGATGTCCGTAAAATGGCATGGGTCTCCTGGGAGAGGATGACACTCCTGAAAGCTGCTGGCGGATTGGGTTTTAAAGATGTGGTGGCTTTTAACGATGCTTTGCTAGGGAAGCTCGCTTGGCGTATTCTCAAGAATCCCAGTTCGTTGGTTTCTCGCATTTTATTAGGCAAATATTGTCATTCTTCCTCCTTTATGGAGTGCTTACCCCCTTCTACTATGTCCCATGGTTGGCGAGGGATCATGGCTGGCCGTGAAGTCTTACGACATGGTCTTGGGTGGCTTATAGGTGATGGGGCTGATGTTAAGGTCTGGGGTGATTGTTGGCTTTCCACCTCGACCCCTATCGCTGTGATTGGCTCGCCGCCCCAGGGAAAAATCGACTTGCGGGTCTCTGATCTGCTGGATGGTAAACCCGGTACTTGGAACTGGAGTGTTATCAATGAGGTGTTGCCTCAATATTCTCACATGATTTCGAATTTGATGCTTGGATCTACGGCGCGGCGTGATTCTCTTGTCTGGCTGTTTAACAAGAATGGTCAGTATTCATGTAAGAGTGGTTATACAATTCTTACTACTCCGAGAATCTTACAGTCAAGTGAGGACTTTAATTGGCTGAAGTTTATCTGGAAGCTTAAAACTCTCCCCAAGATTCACACCTTTCTGTGGAAAGCTATGGGGGGTGCTCTACCAGTTGGCTCAGCATTATACTCCCGCGGGGTTTTAGAGGATGTTTCCTGTCTTAGGTGTGGCATTCCAGAGACAATTGATCATGTCCTCTTCCAATGTGCTTTTGCCCAACAACTGTGGGCGTTGGCTCTGCTCTCTGTGCCTTCCTTTCCACGGTTCCCTACCCTAGCTATGTTCTTGTCTTCTATGCGTACTTCTAAGGCGTTGCCTCCTACTGGTTTGGCTCAGGTGGACGTATACCCTTGGATATGCTCGCAAATTTGGAAAGCTAGGAATCAGTTAATTTTTAAGGCATAATTTTCTTCTGTAGAAGAGCTTTTCCATCGTGCCATGGTTGGTGCTCGGGAGTGGCAATCAGCGGCTGCTCTCAGTCAGAAAGTTTACGGACATAGTTCCAATCCATCCCCGGAGGGTGCGGCGAGTTCTTCCTTTGTATTAGCCTCCTCGTATGGGTGTTGGGTGCATGCTTCCTGGGATTCTTCTACTCGACAATGTGTTTTAGGGTGGCTATTTCGGGCTCCGAATGATGCCGTTTTAGCGAAGTATATATCCTACAAGGAGGCAGTTCCCTCAAGTCTTGCAGCTGAAGCCTGGGCTCTTTGGATGGCGCTAAGCCAGGCTGTTGTGTTAGGGATTAATGATGTGCTTTTGCACTCTGATTCCCAGACGTTGGTCAATCTGATCAACAAGCAGGAAGATCATATTGAGATTTTTGGTCTTCTCTCCGATATTCAGAGTCTCATTCCTTCGTTTTCCGCTTTTTCTATTACTTTTGTTCCAAGAACTGCGAATTCTTTAGCAGACTCTTTAGCGCATCGAGCTCTTTGTGCTCAAGATGCTTCAATTCGTGAAGTGTAATAAAAATTATCTTGTGACAAAAAAAGAAGAAGATATATTAGAACAATTCCAGAGAAACGAAAAAATATATCGATTTTTGTTTCAGTTGAAGAAACTACAATCATCTAGTGATGATAGTTTGAAGGTTTCTTGTGCCAGCCTTTAAAATTCACTAACTCATGGTAATCATTTAGATATTGTTGGTAGTGTCTGTTTTTGAACTTAAATTTATAAGAGAACCTTTACTCGAAGGAGTTAAGAAGCCTACTGAAGTGTTAGACTTTTTAAAAAGTGTTCATGAGTTTAAAACAAATGGAATGTTTTCTTATCAAATATATAGTAGACCATTCCAGTTTCAGTTGCACCTGCTTAAAGAAGTTTTTAGAAACTGAAGCTGATAAAATTCTATCTTCGTTGAACATATAATAAATTGTTAAATTTGAGAGATTTTGACTAAAATTGGTTGAAAGCTATGAAAACTTGTTTTTAAGTACTTCTTTAATGGAAGGAGTATTAATTTAATAAACTAAAACAATTTGTTTTTACCAAAAAATCTCTTTATATATATGTCTCTCCGTGCATATGGGGATAAATTCATTTGCATAAAGAGTCTTCTATTTTCATCAACATTTTGGTCCATCGTATATGTTTTCAGCTACTTTCGGATTATATTTTTGTGTCATAATCTTCAAAAATGATTCAAATTGATTATGTAGCACAACTACGTCCAGGTTTTACATATTGGACAATTCGGGCAAAGGTAATAAGAAAATGCATACGGTTTTTTTGGCATCGCCAGAGTTTGAAGCTGGTTTTTGCTGATGAAACAATTTTTTGTCTATTATATTTCTCTTCTTTAGGTCCTACAGTTTATATATTTGTACACATCTATATTAATTTACACTTCTATTATTTCTTTTATTTTTCCTGTAGGGTTATAAGATTTATGCTAATATTCTTCCTGAACATTTCAATATTTTCAATGGTAGAACTTAAGAGCTCGTTAGTAATTTTTTTTGGGATTTCCGAGTGTTCCCCGATGGAAGGAATGTCCAACCCACACAATGTTTGTACTATAGAGTTTAATAACTCGACACTAGTTATTGCGACGCATCCTCTATCTGACAATCTTTACCTTGAACTGCATGATTGAAATTCGATTATCGAGGGTTATTTCAATCCGTACGCAAAGATCGATAATAATATTGTACCATATTTGATTTTATTTTAGTATTGTGGTTAACATCTATATGGACAATATCATTTTCGTTGCAGATGTTGTTGGGCAGTTTATACTCAGGTTTTTCATCATGGTGGTCCTGAAAAATCGACTATAACTTTTACGCTTGAATATTCAATGTAATTAATGATTTACTTATGTTATTTAAAATGTTTTCACTAAATTTATGAAATGCGTACTGCATTTTGTAAATTTCTTTCCCGATTTTAGTTCTTACACAATCAAGTGTACTGCCTACGGATATATTGTCGTCGGATTTTTGATGTGTTGACACAAAGTGAAGAAGATCACAACGTTTGCGTCCTCTGATTTTGGAATTGTAAGATGGAGCAAGGTATAACTTGACAAATGTTTGATCGTGTAATTCTTGCAACTTACTCCATATAAGGGTAATAATTAAAACAATATGTTCTTGTTGTTCAAATCATTTAGGTGTCAACGGAGACATATTCGTTCTTCAGTCTGTCTGTGGAATGTCTGATTCCTTAATGAATCTCGACACTGCTGAAGCTGCTGAATTTACCACCTGTCGAATCAAGGCTTTAACAACTTACAATCGGCTCTTCATCCACCGTTTATTTTCTACCTTTGTGAATCAACGGTCACATGTAACATAGAAATGTTTAATGTGAGAGGCAGATTGTGGAAGATTTTATAGTAAATAAAAGCTTGATTTTACCGAAAATTGACATCCTACTGTGAGCGTTGATTGGAGGATGGAATCAAGTGATTTTAGTGTGAACATTCCCAACCCCACTCTAAAATAGAATAAAAACAGGTCTAAACGAGCTTCACCCTACGAAATATTTTACTCATCTTTCACTCCAAAATAGAGTACCATATAGAGATACTTTATTTTGAAGGAAAAAATATAGTGATTCATCCAATGGATGACTAAAATAATGTATTGTCAACCCTAAGCGTTATGTAGCCTTAAATAGACCAATGAACAAACACTATCCTTCAATAGTCAAAAACATAAAAAACCTAATTAATTTTTACATCGACAGTTAAAAATATAAACTAATTTGATATATATGGAGTATTAGAGCACCTCCAATGGGACTCTCCTAAAGAGTCTTTTATGAATAAAAAATTATAAATTAGCAAAGAGAATGAGTGGAGTCAACACTTGTCACTATATTATTGGTCCACATATTTTAATAATTAAAACTTAATTACATAATTAAATAACTGATGTATACATATTTTGATGCATTTTAGCTTAGTTTCATCAATTTTTAGATTGTAAATGTTGCATATAAGTTCTAGAATGCATAAGTTTAAGTCTAGAGTCTAGCTTAGGAGCATATTGCATTTGCATACTACTTTCTTTGCATTTGTAGGTGCAATTTCAAGATGGATTCATGGAGGCTCTAGAGGTGAATCTAAGGTGGATATGGTGCTAAAAACAAGGACAAAAGGAACTAAACACTATGGAAGAAGTTGGTATCAAGCAAGGCATCCAAGAGGAGAAAGAAGACACAAGAAGCTGCCAAGGGATCCTGCCATCGACCCAAAGGTCGATGCTAGTCGACCTTGGGTTGATGTTGGCCTCCCTTGACAGACTTACTGCCCAACGTGAGCAAGCATCGACTCAGGGGTCGATGTTAGCCTCCCTTGGGTTGATGCCAGGCGACTTTGACGAGAAAAAGACTCTTTTTATGGCTTCCTCTCTCCTTCCTTTAGTATATATAGCCCCTTTATGTACCAAGAACATATCTTAGACAATTTTTAAGAACTTTGCTTGTCTTTTCTTTCATTTTGAGATCTAAAGACTTTGTAATAACTTTTATTTTTATTGAGTGATTTGGATCTTTTCTTCTTACTCTCTTTCTTTAGATCTATTTGTTTAAGATCGTGGAAGTTCAAAGACCCATCTCTTGTCTTTGGATTTCCATGGCTCTTAGTGAGTAGATCCATCTTGGATCTTGAGATATGGTAGGCCAGGGTTAGATCTAAGGTTATGATGGATGATTAGGCTAGATATTGACATAGATACCTACGATATCTAGTTTAATTCCTCAAATTTCATTGCTTGCTCATTGACGTCTAGAAAGTGTTCGATGAAATGCTTCAGAGAACTAAATCTATGTCTTTCACTTGGGCCCATGAGAGTGGATGTTACCTAGGTGATAGATGGCTAGAAGGGCTTGAGAAACATCATCACATACATGTTTAGATAGGCAACAAACGAGAGTTGAGCCTTGTAATGTGTATAGGTGAATAGATCTCCGTCACGAGAGTAGGTTGATCGATAAAAGAAGGATCTTTTGTCTAAGAATAGCTTCGATCCTCTAATAAACCTTACCAAAGTCCATCACATCTCTAGATTGAACCCAAACCAATAACCATTGTCTCAAGATCCTATCGTTTTATTTGATTAGATCCAAGTTTACTCCTTCCTTTCTTTACTTTCTTGCTAGCTTCCTTATTGCTTTGTTTAATGAGTTTTCACCATGTTTGGCCTTGATTACCAGTAGATTTAGTGGAGACCCATAACAGTCCCTTACTAAATCGCCCCCTAGACTATAAGCCTTAGTGTATTCTCTTTGTTTAGGTTCTACTAGTCTAGCCTGTAAATCCTTGGACGACCCTAAAGTACTACGATTGACCCCGTTCTCTTGCGGGACAGAAAGTAGGGCATTAGGTTTATAAATTGTAAACTTGGCCCATGTCAAGTTTTGGCGCTGTTGCTGGGGATTTAGGCTTTAGCTAGGATCTTCAAAGAGATTTCTAAGATTCAAGGACTAGGATTTATCTTTTTACTTATTTTATTTAAGTTTCTTACTTTCTTTTGTTGATTTTCTTTGATTCGTGAAGGTACATGATAACAAGATCAAGAAGTGATCCAAATACAAGACTTCTTGACATTGATCCACAATCATTGAAAGGAAACAATCAAAACAAAGAAAAGCTAGAGAGAGACAAGCCCATCTAAGAAGGAGTGGTATAAATCAAGAGATTGAACAAGAGAATACTCCACCTATGGAGAACCCTCAACAAGAACGAATTCCCCCTCTCAATCAAGGGAATTTCGTGGGTCAAGGGAATCGAGGATTGGAGAATAACGAAAGGATGGGTATAAGACCCCCACCAATCCGAAACAACAACTTTGAGATCAAGTCAAGCTTGATCAATATGGTGCAAAACGTTAGATTCTTTGGTCTTGCGTTGGAAAACCCTCTTGAGCACTTGGAAAACTTTGAAAGGTTGACCGGAACGGTAAAAATCAATGGAGTGCCGAAGAACATCATCAAATTGACTTCGTTTCTATTCTCTTTAGGAGACAAAGCATCTCAATGGGAGTAAGGAGTTGTTGACATCTTCTATCACAACATGGGACGAGTGTAAGAGGAGATTTTTAGCTAAGTTCTTTTCGCCCCAAAGGACGACAAAGATAAGGAATGAGATGTATAACTTTAAGCAAAGAGATATGGAATCGCTTTATGAAGCTTGGGAATGCTTCAATGGATATATAAGGAGTTGTCCTCACCATGGTATCAAAAATGGCAACTTACTTCAAATTTTCCATAGAGGTATCCAAGAGAAGTACCGATTAGCTTTGAATACCGCCTCCATGGGAAGCTTTGCTAGTCTTTCCGCCAATCAATGAGAGAAATTCATAGACAACCTAGCCCAAAGCGACAATTGTGATGGGAAGAATTATGATATAACGGTGAGAAACACCAGATCTAAGGAAGACAAGATCAATGAGCTAAGTGATAAGGTTGATAAGCTCATACAACAAAAGAGAAGAAGTGTTCACTTTGCAGAAACCGAAGTCGAAGGACAAGACGTTGAGAGTCAAGAGTAAGTGAGCTACATACAAGGAGGGTACTAACAAAAACCCTTCAACCAAGGATATAAGCCTTTCAATAACAACATATTATCTTACCGAAGAACTAATGTGGAGAATACCCAAGATCGAGTTTATCCTTCAAAAACCAACCAGCAATGGTATGAATTGCAATCAAAGAAAGGCTACTACCAAAAGCCTAAACAACCAAACAGTCCTACCAAAGAAGAAGAGAATCATGATATGCTTAAGAAGCTAGTGGAACGAAAAAATGAGAAAAAAAGTCGAGCTTAACAAGAAGTTTGGGTAGAGTAATGTGAAGATAGAGTCTATCTACCGAGACATGAATGTCAAGCATGAAGCTCTTGCTTCACATGTCAAGGTCATATATTCTTAATTCCAACAAGTGATCTCTGACCGTAAAGGAAAAGGTGTAGCTAAAGAGAAGGGAGAATCAAACAAAGATTTTTGCAATGCCTTCTCAGAAGAGATCGACCACACTCCTCAACCATGGGGCGGTATTGTCTTTAATTTTGAAGAGGAGAAGATTATTGATGGTTTTGAGAATTCATTTTTCAATCCTCTTGATGAGATTGTTGATTTATTGGATGTGGATTTGATTGGGACCCCGGAGTTTAAAGAAGGTCATGCCGAAATTGACTTTGAAATTGAGGAGAAAGATGCTCTGATTGGAAAGGAGCTTGACAAAAATTACACTCCTTTGGACAAGGGAGATGTCGAAATTGAGAAAGAAGAAGAAGAGCCTTTGCTTGTTGATAAGGCTACTAAGGAAGAGGATTTTGAGAAAGCTAAGAAGGATGATAGCTTCATGAAAGAAGAGAAACCCAAGGTCTCAAGGGATGACACATTAAAGAAAAAGGAAAAGATTCCTAGGTATATGCCTACAGGAGAAGAGGTGAGTTAGGAAGACTTCCCCATTTTGAGTCTTCCGGTTCTTAAATCCACACTTCCATACCCTCAACGCTTCAAGAAGCAAATCCTTGAGTTGCATTGCAAAGAACTCAAGAAGAATGGTCTTTTGGATATTCCTAAAGAATGGGAAGAAGAAGCTAAGACAAATGACATTGTCAAAAAGAAGTTGGAAAAGGCCATTTCTCAACGGGACAAAGTTGAGAAGATCATGAGGGAGAATGTAATCCCAACAACTAGAGCCATTGAGAAGACTTTTGGAGAATAGAAATGATTTGGGAAGGTTTCTAATTTCATGTGCTCTTAAGGATTTCCATTTTGAGGATGCTTTGGCGTACACCGATGCTAGTTTGAATGTCATATCACTAGACCGTGTGAAAGAACTTGGATTTCAACACGAGATCAAGAGAGGAGCGGATCTCATCTTACTTGGAGATGCATCAAAAAAAGACTCCTATGGGAAGACTTGAGAACATGGAGCTAAGATTCAACAATACACTTGTTAATTGTGACTTTGTGATTGTGGATACTAAGTCAAACCAAGCCAAATTCCGATTGATCTTAGGAACGCCATTCCTCCTTACTATCGGAGCTTCAATAGACTTTGATACTAAATGTCTCATCTTGAAAAGAGTTTATAAATGAGTCTCCTATCCAATGCTTAAAACTAAGAGAGACAATACTTTTTGTGGTACAGTCTACTTAAGGGAACCACAGAAAAAGCGTAGGATTTGAGAGGAGGAAGTCTATGAGAGTTTGGAAAAGGATGGAGTTTGGGATTTACTTCATAAGGAAGACTTCAAAGGAGATGCGCCCCATGAGACTTTGGGAGCGATAATGGATAAAACCAACACTCAAGGGCCAACCTTCAAGCGTAGCTACAATCCTTATTTCATCAACGGTAATGGAGTGAAAAACTTCACCAAGATTAGGGATTGGGTGATAAGGAAGTCTCCAAGAGGACCTAACCATGAAGAGGTAGTCCTTAATCTCACCAACTAAAAATAAAGAAGAACGGTCAAGCTAATGACCATAAACAAGCGCACTTGAGAGGCAATCTCATGCATATCCTTTATAAATATTTCTTTTTAAGTATTTAATTTTCATGCCTTTAATTTTAAAATGGTGATTATGTCTTGGAAATACCTTGTTCCAAAGACATTCTTTTGCTCTAAGCTTAGGTACCAAAGGAGAACTAATCAAACAAAATATCAAACCCAAAATCGAGTAATGGATTGACATTTTCAAAAAGTCACCATGACTTAATACTTAAGAGCATTCATTTGGCTAAGATAAGTTCTCTTAAATTAAAAAATTTCATTTGCATTTCACCATTTAAAAGAATTTCAAGAGTGATTTTGCAAAGCTTGATTTGAGAAAACTTCACCATTTTTGATCCAATTTAAAACCTTTGGTACAAAATTTTACAAGCTCAAGAAAAGAAGTTTTCTCTCCAATTTAAAAAGAAAATTTAAATTTGGACCACTTTTGCAAAATATCCCCTTTTAATTTGAATTTTTTGAAACTTGGGGGACCACCTTTTAAATATGTTTTGTACTACTTCAATCACATCCACAACTTTACGAGAGCACTTTTCTCTCTCTTCTTCCTCTCATGTCGCCACTTTCAAGCTAATTCAGTGAGGAAGAGGTTTTTGTTTTCAAAAGAGAGATCTGGGTTGAAAAACTTTGGCTTTGATTATTCTAATTTCATTCAAGGTTCTCTCCTCATCCCATTCTCTTCAAAACATTAAGAACAAGGTATGAAAATCTCTTAGGCTAGAGAAAGCTTGGTTATAAAAGTTTCATGAGCTACATTTGCTTAGAAACACTTAGAAGTGCATGAATTTAAAGTTGTGTGCTTGAAGTGATTAGTACTTAAATTTTCTATTTTGGGAAACTTGAACTTGTTGGTTCATAATGGCTATGGGTTTTAGATTTAGAATCTTTCATCACTTTCTTGATTTGGGAAAATTATTGGGGTGTTTAAGACACCCATAAATGTCGATTTCTTTGTTCCCATAAATGAAAAGTTGATTTTTGGTTTTTTAATAGCTTTAACTTGAATCGATTGTTTGAATGTTTGGTTTGTTAAAGATGATTGTCCTTACTACTTTGAGCATTATCCATGAGCTGTGAATTTGGACATATTATACTAAGTGCACATCATGTCTAAATTTGGATTGGTTCTTTAAAAGGTATCCTTTGGATTTTGAGCTTGGTAGTTTACAAAGCATTTGAGCAAAAGCCATTATTTTGAGAAATGAAAAATCAAATGCATGATTTAACCTTATTGGCCGAAAATTTCTTTTCATATCATGATGGAATTTTGGTTCTAAATAAGCATGATGCATTTGGGTTAATGAGTCAGCTTGGGATAGTTGATTGGATCATGGAAATGTTTATGCTTAATTTATAATTCCAAGTCAAGGCTAAACCCTTTTGCTTTCTCATTATGGTCTTTACTCTTTAAAACTCACTTTGCTACATTCTTAAGTGTAGGACCAAAACGAATGACGCCACTGCAACAAGCTATGCAACTATCTTACCCAACATGGTCGGAACAAGAGAACCACAAGAGCAAAGAATGATACTACCAAGGACCTCATAACAATGACCCCGATCCATCCATCGATACATCAAGACACTCATACATATGAGTTGTCAAAAGGTACAACTACTATCCCTTGTATATACCATTGCATATTTTCGTTTTATTTATGCGTTTTTAATGAGTAACTCTCACGGATTAAAATTCACCGAGACGGTGAAGTTTAAGTTCGGGGGAGGGGCTTAGTACTAATGCTATTTTGAGTTTTGTTGTTTTCTTTTCATGCATATTGAGTCTTGCATCGTATATAGTTATGATTAATAAAAAACCAAAAAATTCAAAAAAATTACAAAAGAAATTCAAATTTTTTTTTTTCAAAGCTTTGCATATAGGTTGCATACATTTGTGAATACTTAGTTTTTAAGAGCATATAGGATTTCATTTTGCATAGGGAACAATGATGAAACTACCTCATAGATAGATGAGTTTTGTTTAACGAATAATGCCCTCACTAGAAGTAAGATGTTGCCTAGACCACTTTTTGTCTTAGAAAATTCGTGATCGGAATTGACCACTCAAAAGTCTTTGCGAATGTGGAAGTAAGCTACGTTTTGAGTCAATTCTTATCTAAGATGGATTTTTAATGAATTTTAGCATCTTTCTTATGGGCTTTGTCATACTTGACCATGGAAAATCACTACATTTGAGCTATATGTTAACCATGTTTTACCACTCTATCTTAGCTCAAATGGCTACTCTCATCTTTAGAGTAGTGACCTAACCTTGTGAATCATTAAACCTTTCCTTCAAAACTCCCTATTATTTTGGTACTTGAGGCCTCTTTAGGAAAGTGCACACAAGGGCAAAATCCTGAGTGAAATGAAGTTGAACGACAAAGAGGATACTTCCTTAGAGTTAGCCTCANTTAAGGCTAACTAGAGTCATAGGAGGGAAAAATCTTTGTTGTTTTGGGTTTGTCTAATTCTTGGGAATGGTTAGTGAATATTGAGTCAAGTAGATGTTCCTTAGTGCTTATATGATCCTAGGTTGTTTCAATAAGAAAAAGAAAAGAAGAAAAAAATCGAAAAAGATAAAAAGAGAAGTGAAAGAGAAAAGCACTAGAGATTAGTACTAAGTTTAAGCTCTAACCTTAGAAACTAAAAGCTTAAAGAGTCCACCCTTAAAAGAAATAAGAAATAAAGAATCCAAGTGATTAGATAGTGGTTCTTGATTTTTAAAAGAAGGTTAGTAGCTTATAAGTTTAAAAGTTTAAGAGTCTCTAGTTGTCTACAAAAAGAAAAAGAATGAGTGAGTTTCATTCAATAAAATATTATGGTTTCTAGATTTAGGATGTGTAATTATATCAAGTAAGTATCTAGATCCTTAGGAAGCAATGGGGTGGGAACAATTAGAGAAAGTAAATGCTTTGTATTCGTGAATTGTTCGGCTACCACCTTGCTTTTGCCTATTGTCTTGCATTACTTTGTTTGAGAGAGACCACTTTAAATCGAGAGAACCTCTTATTTTCACACTTATTTACATTAAACTCCTTCTTTGAACTCCAAACCGAATGACTAAGATGCATTGTCCATAGGTAAAGAAATCATTCCTAAGCTTAATTGAATGTAAAAAAGGAATTGGCGATGGGATAGTTTATGGATGTTTAGCTTAGATTCTAAGAGTGGGTTTTGTGATGATCATGGAGAAGTACTTAGGCTCTTAGATGATCTTTGCACCATTTTACTTTTTTAGAGGACATTGGGCATAAGGCATTACTTTTCTTATCTTGGTTTTGAGTCCCCACATGCAAAACTCATTTTCGGGTTTGGTCTTTGTTTTTTGCTTGAGGACAAACAAAGGATAAGTCCGGGGGTGTTGATGTGTACATATTTTCATGCATATTTTGATGCATTTTAGCTTAGTTTCATCAACTTTTAGGTTGTAAATATTGCATATAAGTCCTAGAATGCGTAAGTTTAAGTCTAGAGTCTAGTTTAGGAGCATATTGCATTTGCATACCACTTTCTTAGCATTTGTAGGTGCAATTTCAAGATGGATTCATGGAGGCTCTAGAGGTGAATCTAAGGTGGATATGGAGCTAAAAATCAAGGACAAAAGGAGTTAAACACTATGGAAGAATTTGGGATCAAGTAAGTTATCCAAGAGGAGAAAGAAGACACAAGAAGCTGCCAAGGGATCCTGCCATTGACCTAGAGGTCGATGTTGCCAACCTTAGGTCGATGCTGGCCTCCATTAACAGACTTGCTGCCTAACATGAGCCAGCATTAACCTAGGGATCGATGCTAGCCTCCCTTGGGTCGATGCCAAGCGACTTGGACGAGAAAAAGATCCTCTTTAAGGCTCCCTCTCTCCTTCCTTTAGTATATATAGCCCCCTTATGTACCAAGAACATATCTTAGACAACTTATAAGAACTTCGCTTATCTTTTCTTTCATTTTGAGATCTAAACACTTTGTAATAACTCTTTATTTTTATTGAGTGATTTGGATATTTTCTTCTTCATCTCTTTCTTTAGATCTATTTGTTTAAGATCATGGGAGCTCAAAGACCCATCTCTTGTCTTTGGATTTCCATGAATCTTAGTGAGTAGATATATCTTGGATCTTCAGATAAGGTAAGCTATGGTTAGATCTAAGGTTGTGATGGATGATTAGACTAGAACTTGGCATAAATTCCTACTAGATTTAGTTTAGTTCCTCAAAGTTCATTGCTTGCTCATTGACGCCTAAAAAGTGTTCGATGAAATGCTTGAGAGAACTAGATCTATGTCTTCTTCTTAGGCCCATGAGAGTGGATGTTACCTAGGTTTTAGATGGCTAGAAGGGCTTGAGAAACACTATCACATATATGTTTAGATAGGCAACAAACGAGAGTTGAGCCTTGTAATGTCTATAGGTGAATAGATCTCCGTCACGAGAGTGGGTGATCGATAATAGAGGGATCCTTTTTCTATGAGTAGCTTCGATCCTCTACTAAAGCCTTACCAAAGTCCATCACATCTCTTAATTGAACCTGAACCCATAACCATTGTCTCAAGATCCTATTGATTTTATTTGATTAGATCCAAGTTACTCTTATCTTTCTTTACTTTCTTGTTAGCTTTCTTATTGCTTTGTTTTATGAGTTTTCACCATGTTTGGCCTTGATTACTGTTAGATTTAGTGGAGACCCGTGATAATCCCCTACTAAATCTCCCCCTAGACTAGAACCCTTAGTGTATTCTCTTTGTTTAGGTTATACTAGTCTAGCCTCTAAATCCTTGGACAACCCTAAAGTACTACGATTGACCCCGTTCTCTTGAGGGATAGAAAGTAGATCATTAGGTTTATAAATTATAAACTTTACCCACGTCAATATCACTAAATTTTTGATACTATATTGGATTAGATACTCTTGTGATTATCTAACCATTGAGAAGAGTCTAAATCTTCAAATATGAAGGTTTTTGCTCTCCAAAAGGAAACTTCAAAACTTCAATTAGTGAAACTTCAAATATGATGTTTCACTACTCAAAACTACAAATTTGAAGTTTCATATTTTTTTTATTTGCATTTTAGTTCCCACAATTACGCATTAGATTTCTTTATTCTTTAAATTTTTGTTGTTTGTCATATTAATCCCTAAAAATTTATAGCTCATAATGTTTCAAATTTGTTCTTATAAATTCAACTTTTACTCATAAAATTTAACAAAAAATTTAAAAGAAGACTTAAAATACTTTAAAATTAGAAATAGTTTTGGCAAATAAAAAAAATTAGACTTATACATCATCAATATTTTTGTTAAAGACACTTAATAGAAAAACGTTTAAAACTTTGCCTGAATACAAAGTTTATCTGAATCTTTATTTACATATTGGTCAGGTAAATTTATCTGGAATTTTTATTTATATATTTAATTATGTGTTTCTCTGTACATTTTTAGTGTTATATTTTATAGATTAATATTTTGTATATGTGTTAGTAATTTATATAATTTTAATTAATTATACAAATTATGATAAATTCAGGGGTCATAATATAAAATATAAATAGTTCAGAAGTTAAGTTTGAAAATTTGCTTTTGGAGAAGAACATCTCTAAATTTTAAATATGAAATTTTGCAAACTTCAAAATGAAGTTTCTTTTTGGAGATGCTCCTATAGCAAACGTTTGCGATTATATTTCCTCTTCGGTAGTATCTATCATATTATACATGATTTATGATTATTAAATAAAGAAATAACATTTTCTTAAAAAAAGAAGTCGTGTCAATTGATGTAACCGTGTACATAACTGATAATGGATGTAAAAAGAGAAGAAAAAGAACCTGCTCTGAGTACGTATTGTCATTTTTTTTTTGCGTTGAGGTACGTTTTGGTCGTTGGTTTATTTTCAACTTGTTATGAACCATTTGATGGCTGACATAACCATTAGCCTATTGGGC
>OVAN01006431.1:0-21339 GCA_900406275.1 Anastatica hierochuntica
TGAAGTGTGGGGACATGAAAACCGAAACACAATTCCATGAGATCTGAAAAAATCATGAAATTGAGCATTGTTATATTCACCTCCGTTGTCACATTGAAAGGATTTAATCGATGTATCAAATTGGTTTTGAACATAAGAGGCAAACTGTCTGAATTTAGAGAAGACATCCGATTTTCTGTGTAAAGGAAAGACCCAGAGAAAGTGAGTGTAATGATCTAAAAATAAAACATAATATTTGAACCCACTGATACTAGGCACAGGAGATGTCCATAAATCGGAATGGATTAATTCAAACGGACGAGAAACAACCGAGTTTGATTCAGAAAAAGGAAGTTTAATGTTTTTACCCAACTGACAAGCTTCACAACATATCGGAAGTTTATCTTTATTACACATGAGAGAATGATTCGAGATCAACGTTTTTAGAGACTCATTGTTAACATGACCGAATCTTTTATGCCACAGGAAAGGAGTTGAAACTAGAAGAGCGGAAGAAGATGATGTTTTCGCCGACTTATTATTGGAAGTAGGAACAGAGTAGAGCTCGCCATGGCTATCACTGCGGAGAAGGATTTTCTTGGTGTTGAGATCCTTCACAGAAAAACCAAAGGGGTCAAACTCTACTGAGCACCAGTTATAATAGTAAAACGACGAACAGATATTAGATTCTTTATAATTTTAGGAGCAACAAGCACATTAGATAAGGACAATGAACGAGAGGTAGAAGGAATAGTAGTTGAACCAGTTGAAGTGATCGGAATGCTCGAACCGTTTCCGACAATAACAGATTTTCCGGTGCCATTATTTAGAATAGTTCGTAATATACCAGCCGAGGACGCTAGATGAGTGGTTGCGCCAGAATCCATGTACCAATCATTGGCGCCTGGATCGGCAATGGTGAGAGTGTTGAAGGCCTGAGCAAAATCGGTGGTGGGCTGGTAAGCATTGTCGGTGATGTGCGCTTGTGGCGATTGTCTCTGAGGACCAGCACCGAGCAGACCACGAGAATGAGCGTGGTTCCAAGGTTGTGTGAAATTGGGCCATTGTTGGTAAGGAGTGGGCCAGAAGGGAGGAGTCCACATCTGTGTCCAATTTGGGGCCCAATTATTGTTATAACGATTCTGGAAACCACCACGACCTCTTCGTCGATTGTTGTTGCGTCTACCGCCTTTAAAGTTGTTGAAACGAGACGGCGATTGCGGCTGTGGGTTTGGCGCCGTGACTGTGAGAACGGTAGATGAAGAAGCTGTATCGACAGGGGCCGATGTAATCTTATGGCTCTTCTTAAGACGAGTCTCTTCATTAAGCAACATCGATTTTGCCTGCTCAAAGCTTGGAAAAGGTTCTTTGTGTTTGATAACATTGATAATGTTATCAAACTTATCATTCAAGCCATTCAGAAGGTACATGACAAGAGTACGATCACTTACAGAAGCATCGAAGTTGGCCAGAAGATCGGAAAGACTCTTGAGATGTTGACAATACTCATGAATTGAACGATCTCCGATTTCAGCCGTACGGAGATCATTGTCAAGTTGTAGTGTTTTGGCTTCTCTGTTATCATGGAATTGATTCTCAATTCGGACCCAAATTTCTCTTGCGGTACCTCCTGGTTTGAAAGAGCTCCGGAACAGAGATAGTGCGAGTGTACCGTAGAGCCAATGTTTGACAAGGCCATCTCGTTTGTTCCATTGCTCAATGTCAGCGGTAGTAGGTTGGGAAGAACCATCGAAATGTCCGAGAACATCAAAAGTGAGGCAATGGGTTAAGAAAAGTTTTCTCCAAGCATCGTAATTGTTGTCGTCGTAATCGAGTATCAAGGGAATGTGAGACTTGATATTTGTTACTCCGAACGCTCTCTCAATCATATTGGAGGCAGCCATTGAAAGGAAAAAGAAGAGAAGAAGAGAAGAAGAAAGTAGAAGAGATCGAGAGATGAGATTGGTCTCAAGAGCAAGGAGGCTCTGATACCATGAAAGACCTTGATATTTCTCTTGAATTGAATGATTATGATTACATGAATTATATACAATATATTGTTCCACAAGATATGGGATTTGATTGAACTGTTTAAATAAAGCTAAAGACTAGGAACAGAATGTTGTGACTCATTCTTTCATGTTGTACAAAAATATGTTCATCCACTCAACAAAAAAAAACTTTGGGACAAAAAAATAACTGACAATTTCAGAAGATTTGGATTTTTAAATAATCGAAGACTTTTGGTCAAATTTTCATATTTCCAAATTTTTCACATGATTTCATATATAATCTTCCTTTCTTCTTCTCCTTTTCCTCCATTCCAACACACTGTCAAAATTTCTTATTTTCACATAAATTATTCACAAACTTTGACTCTTGTTAGTTATGTTACATATTGATTGTTTTCTCTATGTTAATTTTATAGTTTTATACTACATGTATTGTAAAGTAAAATACATATAGTTGATATTTTAATAAACTAATAATGATATTGAATTGTATAATACTTTTAATATAAAATATAGCCTTTTTAAAATAGTTGTTATATTTGAAATAAAGAGCTTTTGAGAGAAAATAAGAAAGTTTTGACCTTTATTGCTTAATGTTTAACGTATACAAAGATGATGTCTTTATAGGCTTGTACAAGATAAAATCAAATGCTAGCTACAGCTAGCAATGCAAAACGGTTTTGTGACTCAACATTGGGATCTAAAAGATGTTGTGTACGGCAGTTTGTTGGCTTGATCAAAAGAGGAAATTGCTCAGAAGTTGCCTGTGTGTTTGTCCTTTTCTGAGTCTGCAAACACTCTGTTTTGCTCAGTGTATTTGTCCCTTGTGTCGCAACCTTCTTCATGTCTTGAGTCTCAAGCTTCTTCATGTCTTGCTCAGCCTTTTGCTTCTCCTTATGCTTCTCTGTTTTCATCTTTGTTTTGATGACATTGCCTATACCCCCGTCAAACTTTGGGTGGGATAATCCACACCAAGTTTGAAGCGTAACATAGTGAAGGAAGCAAAAGGCAATGGTTTGGTGAAGATGTCGGCAAGCTGGTGAACTGCTGAGATGTGTTTAACAAACAAGGTCCCCAAGGCTACTCTTTCTCTTACATAATGGAAATCAGTATCAAATGACTTGCTTCTTTTGTGCAGAGTTGGTGTAGCTACAAGGTAGACTGCACTCAGATTGTCACAATACAATTCTGGAACAACCATCTGAGGTAAGCCAATATCTCTCATGATGGAAGCAATCCATTTCATTTCAGCTGTTGTATCTGACAATGTTATGTATTCTGCTTCAGTGGAGGATCTGGAGACTGTGGGATGTTTCTTAGCAGACCAGGAGATGAGATTGGAGCCAAGAATGGTACAGAATCCTCCTGTAGATCTTCTTGTTTCAGGACAACCAGCCCAGTCTGAGTCACTATAGGCTCTCAGAGTTGAATCAGTATCAGATGTGAAGGTTAATCCCATAGCCAATGTTCCTTTCACATACCTGAGTATCCTTTTTAGGAGATTGAAGTCTGAGACTGAAGGAGAATGCATCTTTTGACACACATAGTTGACAGAATACTGAAGGTCTGGTCTTGTGAGTGTCAGATACTGGAGCTTTCCAGCCAAGCTTCTGAAATAAGTGGGCTCAGAGAATGGTTCCTGTTGTTGTGGGACCTTATGAAGTTGTGCTGGCAAAGGAATGGGCATTGGAGCACAATCAAGCATTCCTGCAGCTTGTAATAGAGCCTCTGCATATTTCTTTTGACATAAGAAGAGACCCTTTTCTTCATAAGTAACTTGTATTCCCAGAAAGTAATGTAGCTTGCCCATGTCTTTCATTTTGAATTCTTCACTTAGACTTTCAATAAAAGAATCCAGCATTGTTGCTTTGCTTCCTGTGAGAACCATGTCATCCACATATAATAGAAGAAGCATAATGTCATTACCTTTCTGATAAGTGAAGAGTGAATGATCATTCTTGCTACAAATGAATCCAAATTCCAACAAGTAATTGCTGATATTATCAAACCATGCCCTTGGTGCCTGTTTGAGACCATAGAGAGCTTTCCTTAGACAACAAACATAATCTGGATGCTCTGTATCAATAAAGCCCGGAGGTTGTTGCATGTAGACTGTTTCCTCAAGGTCTCCATGCAAGAAGGCATTCTTGACATCCAATTGTCTTAATTCCCAATTCATAACTGTAGCAGAGTGAAACACTGACCTTACTGTAGCTGTTTTAACCACTGGACTGTAAGTATCAACATAGTCTACACCTTCTTCTTGCAGAAAACCTTTGGCAACCAGCCTTGCCCGAAGCTTGTCTAAAGATCCATCTGATTTTAGCTTTGTTCTAAAGACCCATCTGCATCCAAGGATATTCATATCAGGTGTTGGTGGTACCAAGTCCCAAGTATGTGTTTCTTTAACATTGTCAATTTCTTCATGACAAGCAGCTGTCCATCCCTCATGTCTAAGAGCTTCTGCAACAGTCTTTGGTTCTGAAGGTATCCCATTTCTGACAGTAAGTAGAGCATATCTTGGATTAGGCTTGAATATTCCAGATTTAGCTCTAGTTGTCATAGGATGAGATGTTGAAGGAGGGATGTTTGTTGTCAAGGGAGGAAAGTCATCAGGAGAGAATAATGGTTCTTCTTCAAGTGAGGAGGCAGACTGCAGAGAATCTGTTGGAGAAGAGTTTGGAGAGACTG
Organism: Anastatica hierochuntica; assembly: GCA_900406275.1. Classification (NCBI taxonomy): domain Eukaryota; kingdom Viridiplantae; phylum Streptophyta; class Magnoliopsida; order Brassicales; family Brassicaceae; genus Anastatica; species Anastatica hierochuntica. The sequence continues at coordinate 4,683 of OVAN01006431.1, forward strand.
TAGCAAGAGTGTCTCTTGGTGTTGTTGGTTCAGGTTCTGAAGGTTGATCCTGAGAGTCTTGATTCACAGTTTCAGAAGAAGATTCTTGTATAGAAACTGGAGAAGAGTTCCTTTTGTGTGACATAGAAGTAGTAAGTTCTTCTTCTCCTGATACTTTGTTATTGTCACCAGAAACCTTGTTTAATCCTTGTTGTCAGGCCAAAAGCAGAGGAGAGGTTGCTTCTGGAACAAATGACTTATAGTCATCAGCAAATGGATAGACATGTTCATCAAAGAGAACATGTCTACTGATATAAACTCTGCCAGTTGGTGGATGCAAGCAGCGGTACCCCTTGTATTTCTCATTGTAACCCAAGAACACACACTTCAGACTTCTGGGATCAAACTTGTTTTGAGTGTAAGGTCTCAGAGAAGGATAACAGCAACATCCAAACACCCTGAGAGAAGTATAAACAGGTGGTTTTCCCAGCAGTAGCTCATAAGGACTTGTAGAAGATTCAAAACCTGAGTGTGGCAACAGATTGCTCAGGAAGTTTGAAGTAAAGAAGGCTTCAACCCAATACCTTTGAGGAACTTGACTTTCAAACATCATGGCCAGACTGAGTTCAATAAGATGCCTGTGTTTTCTTTCTGCAATTCCATTTTGTTGTGGAGTATGTGGGCAAGAGATGATCTGTTTGATTCCTTTTTCAGAGAGATGTTGTAAGAATTGTTTGCTTGTAAATTCTCCTCCCCCATCACATTGGAAGATAGAGATTTTCTGATTGAACATATTCTCTACTAAGTTCTGAAAGAGTTTGAAGACTAAAAAGAAGTCTGATTTAAACTTCAAAGGATAGAACCAACTGTATTTTGAGTAATTATCAATGAAAACCACATAGTATTTAAAAGCCTTGCATTGAAATTACAGGGGAAGGTCCCCAAAGATCACAGTGGATCCTTTCAAGAGGTCTTGAAGCAACATACGCAGAGGGAGAAAAGGGAAGTCTTGAACTCTTTCCAAGCTGACAGGAGTCACACATTCTGGAAGATGTTTTATTGATGATGACAGACTTTTGTTGAGAAAGTTGTTGGAGAATCTGAGGATTAGCATGTCCAAGCCTCTTATGCCACACATCTGCACTTTTAGCTTGTTGTCTTGAGGAATAGAAGGCTGTGAACTGAGGATTCTCCAACACATATAGCCCATTACTTCTTCTGCCCTGTGTTAGCAGCTGCTTTGTCTATTTGTCCTTAACTTTAACACTTTCACAGTCAAACACAACTTTGCAAGGATAATCATAAGTGAGTTTTGAAACTGATAAAAGATTTTTAGTGATACCAGGACAAGCTAACACATCTGTGAGAGAGAGAGTACCTGCTAACGTAGGTAGAGCAATAGAGCCAATGTGAGTGATTGGAAGGAAATCTCCATTTCTAACCAAGACTGAGTCTGTTCCTTGGTAAGGTTGAGCAGATTGAAGAGAATCCTTTGAGTATGTAATATGAGCAGAGGCACCTGAATCTGGATACCACTCATTACCTTCTCCAGTAGTCTCAGTGATTCTTAGAGCAGAGAGAGCATGATCAACATTTTCAGCCTGATAGGAGTGATCAAAACGCTTCCAGCATTGCAAAGCTCCATGACCATATCTGCCACAGATTTGACAGGATGGTTTCAAAGGTTGATCTGGATTCTGATACTGAGAAGAGGAGCCATTTCCAGAGCTGTTTTGTTGATGAAAACCTCTTCCTCTTGTGGAATAGCTTCCTCTTCCTCTGTAACCTCTATTGTAGCCTCCTCCTCTGCCTCTATTGGACTAGTTCTGAGAATATCCAGAATAGTTTTGAGCAGTAAAGGCCAGATGAGGAGATACAGATGAGGTAATATCATTGTCAGCCTGAATCTTGTCTTCAAAGCCACTGAGTTGGGACACAACATCTTCATAAGATGGTACAAGATAAGCATTCATAGAGTTCTCTATAACAGTGCTAATAGATTCATATTCTTTGCCTAATCCATGAAGAACTCCAAAGATCTTGTTATGATCAGTGACTGGATGACCAATAGAGCTAAGAGTATCAAATATAGTCTTATATTCCCTGAGGTAATCAGCCATAGATTTGGTACCTTTTGTCAGATTCTGGAGTTTTCTTTGTAGCTCAAACAGTCTGGAAGCAGAAACTCTGTTGAAGAACTTAGCCAGAGCCATCCAAACTTCATGAGCTGAGGGTAGATGATAAACCTCTCCAAGGATGTCTTCTGATAGAGATCCCAACAACCAGGCACGCACCATTTGATCAGATCTGAACCAAGTAATGAAGTCAGGATTGCTTGTTTCAGTGGTAACATCTCCTGTTTTGACAGAAATGGTGAGAGGTGGTTTGCATTCAACTCTGGTTACAAATCCTAGAAGCATTTGACCAGAAAGAAAAGACTCAAACTGAGTTTTCCATAAGAGATAGTTTTTATCAGTGAGTTTTAGAGCCACACACTGAGTTATACTCAGTGGGGGAAGCGATTCAGAGGTCGCCATGGATCTTAGTGGTGCTCTGATACCATGAAGGAAAGAGCTTTTGAGAGAAAATAAGAAAGTTTTGAGCTTTATTGCTTAATGTTTAACGTATACAAAGATGATGCCTTTATAGGCTTGTACAAGATAAGATCAAATGCTAACTACAACTAGCAATGCAAAACGGTTTTGTGACTCAACATTGGGATCTAAAAGATGTTGTATACGGCAGTTTGTTGGCTTGATCAAAGGAGGACATTGTTCAGAAGTTGCCTGTGTGTTTGTCCTTTTCTGAGTCTGCAAACACTCTGTTTTGCTCGGTGTATTTTTCCCTTGTGTCGCAACCTTCTTCATGTCTTGAGTCTCAAGCTTCTTCATGTCTTGCTCAGCCTTTTGCTTCTCCTTATGCTTCTCTGTTTTGATCTCTGTTTTGATGACATTGCCTATAATATTCAATAATAGAATATCCATAATATATAAATTAATTTAGATTTGGACCACGTGAAAATAATTAATTGTTTATTCCGCCAATGCGTAAATTGCAATGGATGAATGTGTGGAACTGTGAGTTCAAGTATGGAACTGTCTGGATTTGGAACAACACTTCATATTTCGATGTCTAAAAGAGATATAATATTTTCGGTGTTACTTGTTTGTATCTATGGTAATTAATACCATCTTACTGAAAGCATTTACGAGAGAAATTATAAAAAATAGCGATATCACATACATGCCCATGGATGATGTGTGGTGACTTGAACAAAGTGCTAAGTCCCACTGAGAAGAAAGAGGGCAAAACACAACTGTTAAAAGTATACAAGACTTTCAAAACATGGTCGAAGTATGTGGTATTCACGACTTGGACTACAAAAGGAACCCATATAGTTGGGTAAGGAAGCGAAAAGATAAAATAGTCTAATGTTATTTTGATTGTGTTAAGTAAATAATGAATGGAAAATATTGTATCCAACATCTGAAAACTTGTTTCTTGAGTTCGTCAAATCTGACCATATGCTAATGATAGTTACAACTGAGTATGAGACAAAGGTGAGAAAATGATTTTTTTTCAAAATGAAAAAAGACTTTTCCTCAATGAAGATTTCACAAATACAATTAAGACTACTTGGCAAAGATTGTAACTAAGAGAGACATAATTTAAATTAAAACTTGAGTAATGTCGAACTGCCATAGCACGATGGAGAAGAAGCAATAAAAAAATCTCTCAGGAAAGATTGTGTGTGTCAGAAACAGATTGGAAAAAGCCTTGAGAAACTCCATAAGCTCTAAAATAGACATTCAAAGGCATCATCGAGAACTGTCGTCTTAAGAATATAAGGATGAAGGACAATTTTGACCACAGAGAAATCAAAATTCATGGCTGTTGTCAAGAGACTGAAACGCGAAGTATATTCCTAGTGTGACTAAAGCATGGAGAAAGCGTAATCATATCAAGAAGATTAAGAATGAGCAGAGAATTATTCATAAACGGGATGACTATTTTCAAGTGCCTTTCTCGACTTCTAACCTAGCTAGTTAATGTTGAGGATATGTACATTGGGATTCATAGGAAAATCACGCTTGAGATGAATATTATAAGCTCACTGCTTCGAACTTTGATGATGAAATAAAACTGTTATTCTTGATTGGAGCTGCCAAAACTCCCGATCTAGACAGGTTTAATGTGGCCTTCTTCTAGCAACTTTGGAGTCAAATTGGCACGATGTACATGAAATGGTTAAAAATTTCTTTGAAGATGGGACTATGGATATGAGGATTAATTATACAAACATAAGTTTGATCCCAAAAGACGAGTGATTTTCGTCAAATAAATTTGTGTAGGGTAAGATATAAAATTATATAAAATTGTTGTTAAGCAGCTATAAGGATCTTTGTATGAGCTGATTTCTGATATACAACCAGTTTGTCCCATTGAAAAATATTTCTTATAATGTAGTGACAGCCCACGAGCTCTTACATGCTTTAAAGTCACAGAAAATATAACATCTATAAGATGAATACATAAGTGAAACCTGATGGATCTCAGATCCAACTCAGAACATGGGGCGTGGAACAATGTTAGCTAAGAACAACTCGTGTTACTAGCAATTCGAGAAGTATAAAAATTTTATTAATCTTTCTTTCTTGAGGTATATGTTCTAAACGAATACAATGACTCGCCTCCCCTATCTCCCAAAAAGACCCTCCTTTTTGTAGCCTTCCTTTCACGTAATAGTTCCCTCATCTCCTCCCTTTCAAATCTCCTCCCATTAATGCGCATTAAATTGGTCCTTTAAGACCAAGATCCGACGGTTACTCCCACCGGATGAGACAGTGGGCCCTTTCCTCCCTTTAGGCCTTAAGCCTTTTCCTCCTTCCTCATTAATGGACCCTTATGGTCCACCAATTCTCATATTGGTTTAGCCCGGGTCAAGTATGGTGGGAACCACCTCCATCAAGAGCCCTATCCCCCGAGCTCACTTAAGGAAAATTGGTTAGGAAATCGTTGTTCCGATCCATTTGCCAATTCTTCCTTAATGAGTATAAGTCGAGATTTCATGATTTGGGTTAAACCGATCTTGGTTACCTTAATTAGACTGGATTTTGCGACTTGATTGATCTCTTGTTCTTATTTTAAGAAAGATTTGATACGATTCGGTCTGGGCCCACTCCATGATGACCCTGCCGCCCACGTCAACACTTGAAAGACGTGTCATTTAAAAGGTGGAACCTTCAATCTTCTTCTCAACTGCGTTTCGTCTCCCTCTGTAAGAATAAGATTTGTTTTTATTCTCCCTTCTCAAAGTGATTCTGTTTTTTTGCTGGTTTTTTGTTTCTTTGCGCCTCTCCTTCCTTCACAAGCACCTTTCGCCGAATTTTATCATGGACCCCTCTGCTTTGATTACCCGCCGTAAGAAACCTTCTAGCCAGATCCCTACTTCGTCTATTGCTGTGAGGGACATCCCCGGGTCTTCCAGTGAAAGGCCTTTGCCGGAGGAAGGTTTTGTCGACTTGCCAATGTACCAACCTGATTCCGACGCCAGCGAAGGCAACGAAATTCCCCCATCATTGATGAGGAGGAACTCTTGGGGGTGAGCCCTTGCCTATAGTTTCGGCGATTCCATTTGTCGTGGCTCCAGCTCCGGCCTTCTTCGACGCCCTACCGACGACTAGCACCACCGAGTCACTACAAAATCTGAGGGAGTCTTGCGATGTTCCCAACAAGGTGGTGTTTCTTCTTCCTACGCCCGACCAGAGGCCTTAGCCTGCTCCTCCGGGCTACTTTACTGTTTACGAGTCAGTTTTCCTCAACTGCCTCCTCTGGTTTCCTCTCCATCACCTCTTGGTGGTCTATTGCCGTCGTCGTCACATTGCCATCTCCCAATTGACGATAGGGGGAATTGAGGAACATCGTTTGGATGTTCTTTATTGCCGCTGAGGCCGAAGTGCGGCTAGGGGTCCAGCTGCTAGAGCGCTTGACCTCTTTTAAGACGAATTCTCAGAAATCGGGTCAATTTTACATTTCTGGTAGACCCCAGCTGGTCTGACTGTCATACAGCAAGGTCCAAAACTGGGAAAAAGCTTACTTTTACGTTCTCGCGAACCCGAGCTCCCTTCCAGAATGTCTCGCCGACTCCACCCACAGGATTTGGAACCTTGGTTTCGGTAGGCGACCTGTTTAGGTCGTCCCATTAACTGCAGGCATCTCCCGCTCTTACTAATTATTCTTCTTTATTTTGCAGCTCGCTCTGTGCCGGAAAAAAACAAGGACTTTCCAAATTTCAAGAGAGACCTCGCTTCCCTCCAAGCCGTTCCACAACGTGAGTGGTCTCTCTTCAACTTTACTCGGGTCGCTAACACTACCGCCACGGTCGCAACTCGGGAAGAGAATCAAACTCCTCCTCCTTCTCCCCTTCGTATCCAACCCCCACTGGCGATGGTCCGTCCCGTTATTCAACTCCCGAACCTGAAACAACGAGCTGTTGAGGCTGCTCGTAAGAAGGAAGAGAAAGACAAGGCAGCGGCGAAAAAAGTTGCACGGGTCCGAGCTGCTGAGAAGTCAGCTAGGGAAAAGGCTGCTGCTGATGAGAAAACAGCAAAATAGAAGGCCACTGCTAGGGAGAGGGCGATAAAAGAGAAGGTTGTGGCTGATCCTGTCGATGTCCCAGAGAGCAGGGAACCAGTCTCTTCTGCTATTTCCCGATCTTCCAAAACAACCTCGGAGAGGTTTTTTGGCAAGTGTGGTGCAGTGGCGCCTGGTGCGATGGCTCCACCTCCTCCTCCACCTCCTAGGGCCATAGAGGACCCTTCTGATGCCTCTAGGAGAGAGACGACCTTAGCCAAGGCCAGGGATGCTAATGAGAAGAGGAAAGGCAAAGACTCCCCCTCTCAATCCTCAAAAATGCTCACGCCAAGAAGGCCATGTCCTTGACTCTATCTGGGAGCCATGATTTTGTTACCAAGAAGAGGGCCTCCTCCACCTCTGTGAAGTCTTCGAAGAAACAGAGGATTGATGACGGCAAATCCTCTGGCCGATTGAGGTCGGAAGAGAGGAGATTATCCGACCTGTAGAGGTCGGAGTCTAGGAGGTCAAAAGACAAAGGACCTCCCAACGACGCTGAGTCCTTAACCCTCTCTTCCCAACCTGACTCTCTGAAGGAACCCGGGGACTACGCCTTCAAATTTGATTTTGTCGGGCTCTCTCCTCTCTCGGAGGACAGGGTAGCTTCAGAGACTTTATGCAGGAACATTCGTCTTGCTGGGGCTCCCTCCTTTCCCAAAAAGCTCCTGCTGCCTTTTGCCATTTATAAGGAGCTCCGTGCCCAGAACATCGAGGTAACTTCGTCAGCCCTTCCCTCTTGGTTTTAAGATTAAGCTCCCCGAACAATAACCCATTTTCTCGTGCTTTTTAGGAGATTGGCCTAATCAACCATCTCTGTTCGGAGTACGAGTCGGCGATTGAGCAGATCGCATCGTAGGGCAGCCATGACCTGAAGATCGAGAAGGAGAAATGCGCGGACGCCATCAAGCTGGCTACGAACTTGGAATGCAAGATTAAAGAGCTGACAACCAAGGCCTCTGAACTCGAACTCAAGGAGTCAGCCTTGAGTTCGTCACTGACCAACGCCCAAGATCAACTGAAGGCGTCGGAGGAGATGGCTAAGAGGAGGGAGGAAGAGCTAAAGGTCAGCCTCGATGAGGCAAAGGAAAAGAAAACCAAGCTGTTCAATGAGCTACAAAAGGCCCAGGGCGAAGCTCAGCAGGAGGAAGAAAGGCTGTCCGCAGACCTCGAGGCGTCCCACAAGAGAATAGTCAACCTGGCTTGGCGGTTTGACTCCACCACAAAGGCCCACGCAGAAGAGGTCTACAAGCTCAGGGTACTGGGTGGGAGAGGAGCTCGAAAGGCCAGCAGAAAAGCACGCAAGGAGAGGGCGGCAAAGTACAAGGCTCGATTCGAGAAGATCGAGCAGGCTGTGAAGGATCTTAAGCTGGTCCAAGAAAACGCCCTCTTACAGTCGCAAGCCCAGAGCCGCACCGAGCTACTGAATCAGATGTCGGCTGGTAGAGTTCCTGACCTTGAGGCTGAAAAGCAAAAGTGGAACGGTGCTCTCGAGAGCTTCAAGGAAGAGCTCAATGAGATGGATGTGGTCGAGCTCGACCTCGAAAATGACCTCAGGGTTTCCCCAATTTCTGAGAGCTCTAGTGGATCCATCCTGGTTGCTCTTGCGGCATCTACCTTCACCATTTCCGAGCTTGAAGCTTCGGAAGTGTCTTCTGGAGCTACGTACATCCTTGGAGCGACTCAGGTTTCAATGGAGACAGCTTCCGCCTCTACCGGCCTTCCTTCATCAGATGTCGATCCCCCGGTCCTTCCAATTGATCAGTTCGGGTCCAACCTTCCAACTCTCTTCCCTGAAGTGGCCACCGAGCTGACGAAGAACCAAGAATAGGCCGCCTGTGGCCTTTTTGATTTCCCTTATTGTTTCAATTTCCTTTTGTTATTTTTCAAACTTTATCGTGTTTTATTTCTGTGCCTGGGAGGGCTTTACTCCAAACTTTACTCTCTGCTGCTTTGCCCTAAAGAACCGCCTTGATTGTTATTATGTGTCCTATCTTTATTTATGCATATTGCCCCCCTTTACTACGGGGAAACAACGATGTCAACACCCTTTAATAGGCATTCTCACTAGTCCGTTTACTTCCAAGTCTCTTGTTTTTATCTCCCCGAGGACTAATTGACTTTAGGTGGGTACACTTTAAAACTTTAACGGGTACAATTTAAAATTTTAACTTAGTGGAGGACGGAGTTGTTAACATTTTGTTTGAAGATAAGGGAGGACCCTCCGCTACTATCGACTTTTGTTTATCACTTTTTGCTAAAATGTCAACCTTTCATGGAGTGATCGAGATAGGCACGAAGATAGACTCCGACTTACCCTGTTCATAGACACATCGACTAGGTGCAGAACGATGCAGGCTTAGCCTGTGCTCCACTCAAGTTCCAAGTCGGTTTTCAGATTTGGAATCCAAGTGTTTTGCGGTCATGATCCGGCTGTCTTAGTTTAGTATACCTAGGTTAGCACTTGATTGTGAAGGAACCGCACTGTGGTCGCGATTTTACAATCTTGGTGTCATTTCACCATGGCATTTATGGGAAATGCACAACTAGGTCAGGCCGCCTGACCAGGGCGTCAACGTGGAAATACGCGAATATTTCAAACTATATGTTTATTTTGATATAACAGTTGTGCCCGCGCGCGGGCTGCCTACGTACCCCGGAGGGACCAAGCCTGTCCGTAGTTCGATTACATATTCATGTTTAGGTTCAAAGAACCGTTTTTTAAAGTAATAATATCTCTTCAAGTTTGTCGAGCTCCATGGTCGTGATTCGGGCTTGCCATCCATTTCCGAGGAGCTCGTAAATCCCTGGCTTAACTATCCGAGCAATGTTATAAGGTCCTTCCCAGTTCGCCCCAAGCTTTCCAGCTCGGTACTCTAACGTGTTTTGCACCACCTTCCGTAGTACCAGATCCCCTTCATGGAAAGCACGTAGATTCACCCGCTTGTTGTAGTATCACGCAACCTGGTTGTAGTAAGCTTGAAGGCGAATTAGGGCTAAGTCCTGTTGTTCCTCGACGGTGTCTAAATTGTTCCCTCAACATCTCATCATTGACTGACTCATGGCCTGGGATCATTGCTCGTCACAACGTCAGGACACACACCTCGGTGGGAATCACAGCTTCCACTCCACACACCATGGAGTAAGGCGACTGTTGGGTCCCTCATCGTGGCATTGTCCGATGTGACCAAAGGATGCCATCGAGCTCATATGACCAATCTTCCTTCTTAGATGTTAGTCTCTTCTTGAAGCCTTCAACTATACGGCGATTTGTGGCTTCAGCTTGGCCATTCCCTTGGGGGTTGTGAGGTGTAGAGTACTGGAGTGTGATTTTGTAGATGGCGCAGAAGTTCTCGAATTATTTCGAGGTGAATTGCGGGCCATTATCTGTCACGATGTCATATGGAATTCCGCGACGGCACAACACATTCTTCCAAAGGAAGTCTATCACCTATGTATCTTTTATGGTTACATACGCCTCGGCCTCGACCCATTTCGTGAAATAATCCGTCACCATGAGTATGTACTACTTCTTATTGGACTTATGAAGAGGTCTAACGATGTCAATTGCCCATCGCATGAATGGGTATGGAGTCAGTATGGACTTCATCAGCTCGGTTGGTTGGTGGATCGCCGAGGCATAAGCTAAGCAATCTTTTTCAATGGTTGGCCAATAATACCCCTCCTTTCTGCCTGCATGGTTGCCATTGACGCCAGAATGGATCTTCTTAAGAACTTGCTTTATTTCACTCTCGTGTATGCAGAACAAGAGGATGCCAATGTCGCTTCTCGGGAATAGCTTATCTTCGTAGATGGTGTATCTCGCACTCCGTTGTTTCAGCTTTTGAGCTTGCCACTTGTTCGCAGGTACTATTCCATCTACAATATAAACCAATATTTTCGTCTCCAATCGTCTTCCTCACCAAGTCCATCAAGGACGTGGGAGCTAGGGTCGTCGCCCAAGTCATCTTCATGAAGTGCCATGACATGAGGGTGCTCGGGTTCCAGCTCCTGGCTATCGCCGTTGGCATTAACCAGAATGTGGGTGATGCTTGGTTCGGCTATCGTCTCCAATTGTGTGATTGAGGTGTTCCTCTGAAGCGGAGGTCAGGGCTGCCAGTGCGTCTGTGCTGTGTTCTCTGTGCGAGTGATCTTCATCAGGGTGAAGCTCTCGAAGGTTGACGCCGCCTAGCGAACAAGCGTTAAATAAGCGGTCATCCGGTCATCCTGAGCTTCGTAATCGCAATTAAATTTGTTAGCCACTAACTACGAATCACAAAATACGTCCACCTTCTTGGCTTTGACCATCTTTGCTAGCCGGAGTCCGACGAGCAACGCTTCGTATTCTGCCTCATTGTTTGAGGCCGAGAACGCCAACCAGAATGACTATTTGAGCGTCTCCCCGGTTGGTGAGATGAACTGAACACCTGCCTCAGAACCTTTTTGTGAGGAAGAGCCGTCTACATGCAATTTCCACGATGCCCGTGATTCCTCGTCCGAGCTCTCTTTTGTCACGACCTCGAATATGAAATCTGCTAGGACTTGTGACTTTAGCGCCGTTCTAGGTTTGTATTCCACGTCATACTCACTCAGCTCAATCGCCTAGTCTTCGAGCCTACCCGACTGCGTGGGACTATGGAGGATCGCCCGCAATGGATGGTTTGATAATACAGTAATAGAATGAGACTGGAAATAAGGTCAGAGCTTCCTCGCTGATGTTACTACTGCGAATGCCAACTTTTCCGTTTTCAAGTACCTGGTTTTCGCCCCCGTCAAAGATTTGCTAACGTAAAAGATGGGCTTTTGCTCGCCACCCTCTTCTCAGACAAGAACACCACTGACCGCCAGGCTTGACACTACTATATATAAATATAACATCTCTCTGGTTTCGGGCTTAGCGAGCACCAGAGGGGTTGTAAGGTATACCTTCAGCTGTTGAAATGCTTCCTCGCAGGATTCATCCCATTCGAACTTTTTGTTTGACTTGAGCTTTTGGTAGAACGGCATGCATTTTTCCGTTGACCGTGAAATAAACCTTTTCAAAGCGGCTATATGACCTATCAGGCGATGGACCTCCCGCATTGTAGTGGGTGGCATCATGTTTATAATCGTAGAAATTTGCTTGGGATTAGCCTCGATTCCTCGTTGCGTAACCAAGTATCCTAAAAACTCGTCGGAGGTGACGGCGAATGTGCACTTTGTCGGATTCAACTTCATGCCGTATTTGTTAAGGACCAAGAAACATTCCTTGAGGTAGCCAACTTGATCATCCTCTCTTAGCGATTTTACCAACATATCATCTATATCGACTTCCATAGTTTTGTCGAGCTGTTCCGAGAACATCTTATTCACCAATCGCTGATACATTGCTCCAGTGTTCTTGAGTCCAAAAGACATCCCCTTATAGCAGTACAGTCCCCTATCCATTACGAAAGTCGTTTTATCCCAATCATCAGGGTGCATGAGGATTTGATTGTAGCCGGAGAAAGCGTCCAAGATAGTGAGCAGTTTGTTCCCAGCGGTTGCTTCGACCAAACGATCTATGTGCGGGAGGGGGAAGCTGTCTTTCGGGCATGCTTTGTTCAGGTCAGTGAAGTTGACACATACTCGCGACTTGTCATTCTTTTTCTTCACTACTACAGGGTTGGCGAGCCAGTCGGGGTATTTGACTTCGATGATCGATACTGCCTTGAGTAGTCGCTCCATGTCCGCGTTCACCGCTGCTGCCTTTTTCGGCTCGAGCTTCCTTCGTTTTTGTCGCACTAGTTTGCACGTCGGATCCACGTTTAGTTCGTGGAAGATCACGTTGATGCCTATTACTGTTACATCTTCTGTTGACCATGCGAACGTGTGTTTGTTCTCTTTAAGGAAAGAAACCAGCTCCCTAAAAATTTCTTTCTCGAGTTTCATTCCTATGGCAACACAATGATCCAGGTTCTCAGGTTTAATGCATACTTGCCGGACTTTGTCGAGCCCGGGGACTCCTAGCTCTGGCTATCCCGTGGGCATGTGGTTAGGGTTCGGACCCCGAGTCTGTAATTGCTATTGTTGAGAAGCTCGTCGTAGCTTGTTCTCGCTTATGTAACATAACCATGATGTTCGCTGATTGCCATGGCCTGTCACCACAACATTTCTTGTCGGGAATTTGATGCACTGGTGATAAGTCGAGGGGACGACTCGCATAGAGTGGATCCATGGGGTTCCGAGGATGATGTTGTATATGTTTGGGGCATCCCCTATGGTGAATTTTGTTTCCATCTTGATTCTTCCTAAATACGTATGCAGCTTTATCCTTCCCACCGCCATTGTGGTTGCCGCATTAAAAGTCGTTAACGGTTGCTTGGATTGCTTTATCTGGTCTTCGGGAAGGTCCATCTTGTTGAATGTGTCCTTATAAAGGACGTTCACCGAGATCCCGGGGTCGAAAAGAGCTCTTGTCACCTCACAGTCATCCAACATTAGTTCTATTACTAGGGCATCGTTGTGTGGATGGTCAATATTCCGAGTCTTATGTTCAGAAAATTCCAAGACTGTGTCTTCTAATACTACTCCATGTAGCTCGTCGGTTATCGAGTCGACTTGCCTGTTGTAGCTTTTGATAGCTCGGACCGAATCGCTACAGAAAGGATTTCCTCCCATTATCATGTTGATGTGTTTTCTCGCAACAAGTGGTTCTGCAATTTCTGTGCCCCGTGCTTCTCTGTCTTGTTTTGGAGGATTCGTGTCGTTGTGATGCTGAGCTGTCATTGGTGAATCTCTTCTCTTGGCTAACTCCTCCAATCTATATTTGTTGAAAAGGTATTGCTTGAACCCATGGCATTCCTCTATTGTGTGGCCCGCAGTTTGGTGATACTCACAGTATTTGTTCGAAGTTTTGGCGTCGTTACTCCTTGTCTAAGTATTGGGTCGTGGCTTATAGCCACTGGATGAATTTGAAGCTTGTTTCTTGCTCCTGAACTTGAAAACCCTTTGTTTCCCTGAGCTAGCTTCAGATCGAGAGCCACCAGAGGGTCTCTTGGAATCCCGCTCCTCTTTTGATTTTTCCTTCGGGGTTGTTTCGATGTGAGGGCATGCTTCTCCGCATAAGGCTTTTTTCTTCTTAGATATGAACAAACCTAGAAGCTCGGTGGAGAACATCTTCTAATGATATTTGTCGATTCAACATTTATTCTTCTCAAAAGCGCGAAATATACCACAAAGCATTCCGTAATGTCGCGATTCCTGCTTCATCGCTAACAATGATGTTGGAAATCACCGCCTTGAACCTTGCTAGGAACGACCTCAGTGACTCGTCCTTTTTCTGAGCCATGGTCCATAGGTATTCGTCGCTCCCTTCTCGATGAACATGGAATAATGCTTGATGAAGGCGGTTGATAGCTCGTTGAAATTGTTGATGGTATTTGATTTTAATCGGGAAAACCAATTGGGGGCTTCCCCTGATAGATTTTCCACGAAGAGCTGACAGTAACCAGCGTCCTTGCTGTCTTCCCATAACTTCACTCTCCCCATGGCGATACAAAATGTTGTCATGTGAGCTCGGGGATCTGTTTTTCCCTCGTAAAGTGCGATCTTCAGCTTGATATTGGGGATCACCGCATTGATTATACGGTGAGTGATGGGAGTTTTCTGTGTTTCCTCTATTACTCGATCCACCTCGGGAGCAGAGCTGGTGGCCTTATGTATATGAGATTGCATGGTCCGGAGCTCGATCGTCGCCTAGGCGATGGTCCGCCTTAGTGTGGTGAGCTCGGCATCTTTCTGTGCATGTGCCTCCAGATTTGGTTCATGTCGAGCTGGGGTGTGACCGTCGCTCGATCTCCGGTCGCTATGCTCGCCGTTGTTCTCAGGTTGGAGAGCTGGTCCTCTCGGCCCCGTGGTGACGGTGGTAACAAGGACTCCAACCTAGCCTATTGATGGGCTTGTGCTTGGGTCAATTCCTCTAACCTTATCCTTGATTGTCGTCTTTGCGCCTCGTGCCTCTCTCTTGTTGCCACCAATAATGCAAAAATCCCTTGCATATTCTCTGGAAGTTGGGCCAGTGCGGCTTGCAGGTCGATTGCCTGGACCGGTGGGTCTTGGATATGGGTTTCGTCAGTCACGCCCGGAAGGTGGCTTCCTGTAAACTTAAAGACAAATTGATGACAAAGGGTTTGTTAGTGCAAAGTATCGGGGTCTCAGTGATAGTATGAGATGTAGCGTAGCGGAGTCCCCCTCTTTCTAGCGCCAGTTGATGGATCTCGGATCCAACTCAGAACATGGAGTGTGGAATAATGTTAGCTAAGAACAACTCGTGTTACTAGCAATTTGAGAAGTATAAAACTTTTATTAATCTTTCTTTCTTGAGGTATATGTTCTAAACGAATACATTGACTCGCCTCCCCTATCTCCCAAAAAGAGCCTCATTTTTGTAGCATTCCTTTCACGTAATTGTTCCCTCATCTCCTCCCTTTCAAATCTCCTCCCATTAATGCGCATTAAATTGGTCCTTTAGAACCAAGATCCGACAGTTACTCCCGCCGGATGAGACCGTGGGTCCTTTCCTCCCTCTAGGCCTTAAGCCTTTTCCTCCTTCCTCGTTAATGGGCCCTGATGGTCCACCAATTCTCGGATTGGTTTAGCCTGGGTCAAATATGGTGGAAACCACCTCTATCAAAACCCTTTTTCTAGTACTTTTTTTACTATGCGTGGAAGTATTAAGTCAGATGTTGGATACTTCAGAGAAGGAACAAATGTTTCACGACATGAAGCTTCTTATTCGTGATACATCATATTTGGTCCCAAGATTTTCAATGTGTGTGATCTGAAGGCCAATAAGTATCGCCTTCAAATCACACACATTGAATGTGTGTGATCTGAAAACTGATCGACATTCAATGTTACCTCCATTGTTGATTAGTTTTTCAACAATGGTCCCAAGATTTTCAATGTGTGTGATCCGAAAACTGATCGACATTCAATGTTAGATTCGTCGATTGCCATTTTTCTCTTTGGATAATGTGAACATGGAGAGTAGTTGTGTAAATTGTATTTCAAATTAATGATGGATTCTTTAAACGAGTGGACACGTGAGCCAGATAAAAACCATCTTAACCAACGATTAAACAATTTTACAATTGATTTCTTAGAGGTATGAAAAATGAATACAAAGTAAAACAAATTTTTAGCTGCAAAAATGATTTGGGGTCAAATTATTTTTTCTTTCTCTCTTTTTTTCTAAGTTGTTGATCTCCCTTTTTCTTTGGTGTCGCCTCTATTTATAGTCGGGAAGGCCTCTTTTAATTTTTTCTAAATTTCTTAATTTCATATACTCCTCCCGTACCCATGCTCCTTAGATGATCAGTGTGTCAGCAGACTTTGATCGCCGTGCGCAGACCTATAGTTCGTACTCTGCACAATTGTCGAGACATGCACTTTTTCTGGGATGGACTTGCCAGTTATTCTTTCGGGTCAAAGAGATTCTTATCTTTCTTTTGTACTATTCAACATCTCTTGTTGTTTTCTAACCTCGTAATCTGCTATGTAGATTACCTAAGTCCTTATAAGAAGATGATTTCATATGTTTGTACATCATTCTCCTGGCTTCAGATATGAACTCTTGAAATCAAATTTGTGCGTTATCCTCCTCATTACTCGAGGACTTCCCTTTGGACTCGTATCTTAATTGGGTCAACTGTCGCTTGATGGGTCTTAGTGGGCCCCATTATGTCATGGACGGGATGCATTTTGGGAGATGTGAACTTACCTCCAACAAGTAATCAACTCGTAGACATCTTGGGAATGAAATGCTATAATACTCCTCTCCCAAAAATCTTGAGCCAAAATACTCCTCCATTTGAAATTTTTTTTTAAAATAATAAAATCGAAAAAGGTAATTGTCAAAAAAAACCTTACACTATTTTAAGTAATTACAACCCAACCAGGATTATCCATGGATAATCCACATATCCGACCCGGCCGAGCAATTGAAATTAAAAAATAAAAAGAAAACTCACAAATCCATCACTTTCGTTTCAGGTATATCGCGATAACTTCTCAAATCAAAATCAAA